>CAMGYJ010000002.1:37784494-37932956 GCA_946122785.1 Linum tenue
AACTCAATAAGAATCTGCCACATCAGCACCTCCTTCTCTCTCCTGGAAAAATCATTAATTTTCTTTCCTTTAATCTTTAACGGACGATTTCTCAATCGTTTTAACTCGAAATTTAATTTTTTTTGCACAGTTCAGATTAATTGTGCTCTTCAAAATGATACCCACTTTGATATTTTTTGGAACAAAAAAAATTTGCCAGTTATTACCAATCAATACCATATGGTATAGTTCAGTCTATACCATATGGTTAATACCATATGGTATTGACTGGTATTAAATAACAGCATACCATATGGTATGAAAAATACCAGTCAATACCATATGGTATTAAATAACAGCATACCATATGGTATGAAAAATACCACCTCATACCAGGGTGGTATAGTATGGTATGAAGTTGGTAACGAGAGGTTTGAAATTTTTTCCCCTAAAAAATTTTGAAATCCAATAAATCATGATTAAATCGTTCCTTTTGTGCAAAAATTTCAGAAAAATGACTAAACAACGAAGGAGATACCATATGGTATGGAGTTGGTAATTAGAGTGATAAAATTTTTTTCTCAAAAAATATTGAAAATTGATATCATTTTGTAGAGCACAACGAACTCATTCCATCTATGCAAAAAAAATTGAAATACGAGTTAGAATGAAAAAGATATGATACAATTAAGAAAATTAAGGGAAATAAATTCCTTTAATTCTCCACCCTTAGATCTGCAGTCACTTAAAAGAAGAGTCCAGATTTGGTTACTCATTGTTACTCACTCTAAGGTAGTAAGGTTACTCACCCTATCTTGAGCCGGAATCAACTTTCACTTATGCGTCCAAGGCTTAAGATAGTGTGCATAACCTTAGGGTGCATAACTATAAGTAACCAAATCTGGACCCTTCTTTCAAGTGACTACAGATCTAAGGGTTGTAAATTAAAGACATTTTCCCCCTATTTTTCTTAATCGGATCATATCTTCTTCATTCTAACTCGGATTTCAATTTTTTCTTTTTTTGCACAGATGAAACGAGTTCGTTGTGCTCTATAAAATGAGATCAATTTTCAATGTTTTTTGAGGAATTTTTTTTCAAAGCAGACCCTTTTGATTGAAGAAAAGGGAACAACCCAACGAAGAAACATGAAAGAAATAATTGACCAGAGAGAAGAATCAACAAAAGTCAGAGGCTGGCCGTGTAACTGGAACACCAAATTTCTTAATAGGCAATTTTCTGTGCATACCCACTAGAGATTTGGATCGCAGGCCGTAGCATATCAACCTCAGACTGGAAACTCGTCTTCCACCAACCTCATCCTCATACTATCTACTTATGAAACCCCAAAACAATCAGCACTTTAAGATTTTCATTCACACTCAATCACCTAGTCTTAATTGCTTTTTGATGGAATCCGACTTCTGCACCTCGTTGGTGTTATCTACGCCTAAAAAGGAAACAAACACAACATTGTGAGGAAGGAAGAGATAGAACAAACCATCAAAGAACAACTGATGGTTTCTGATAGTCTCTGCGATACGCACCGAGCGATAAGCAAACAGATCCCCCGCCAAAAAGCCCATCATATATTAAATCTAGATTCCTTTGAATCGATTGGACCTAGAAAATAAAAACCTGAAATCAAAGGGAAGAAAGAAGCAAACCTCGTCTTTCAACATGTGAAGGAAGATGGAAGAACCCATGACATGCCAGAATTCCATAGAACCAGTCGAATAGAAACATACAGGCCGGCGCTGACGGATTGGTTGTTGCTCTAGCAGGTTACTGATCGAACGGAAGGAAGATGGATATAGCAAAGTTCTCGAGTTGAGAGGGAGAACAACACCAAATAAATGGATCCAACTGGAGATGAGGGAGAGAGAAGTCGAGATGGCGAGATCCTATTCTTGTGAGGAAGGAAGGACAACCGCTGCCGGAGTGACGGTTGTGGGTTTAGTTTAACAAACCACAGTGTCACTGAATTGGAGATGAAAGGACGGAATTGCCCATCCGCAAAACCCTCACGCTGCAGCAAATTCAAATCTCTGAATTTTCAACTCATGTTTTGCCATTATATATTTTGTAGATGTAGACGACTTCCTTACCGGCCAGTGTTTGGGACTATATCGACTTAAAAAATTCTCTTCCAAGCTACTCCATCTTATCTTCTTCTCCACTAGACAAAAGAGTACCTTGAAAAGTGGTGTGCTGACACCAACACTCTGTAAATTGCAGCAAGGAAAAATAGATTTGCAGAGCTCAAGGACAATTATGGGGCACTAGAGCTTGCTGACACGCTAAAACACAACACCAAACTGCGACCAAGTGTAATCGCAGTCCGAAAATGCAGCAACATGCAAGTTCTAATATCAACCCGGGGTCTAGATCTACTGCCTACTCCGTGAATATCTATTATCTAGCCAACTAAGTCAAGTGATTGTTGTTTTAACTAAAAGCAGTAAGAAAAACATGAATTGGTTCGGTTTTCTCAAGTCAAGGAAGAGTCACTCGGGAATGAGTCCCCCTAGCTCCTTAGTTAGGTTCCAGTTGTGATTACTTTTGGTTGCTTTACTGCTGATTATACTGCGGAAAATCCGACAGTAGCTTGGAATCTCTTAAGCTGACCAAGCCCTCTCAGTCCAACTACCCGACACACGACTAGTCTTCACCAGGATAGAAAGCCGAGGCTATGAACACAGAACTCCATTACTGGAATTAGATTCCAGTACAAAGCAGTGAATCGACTAACTCTCGTATAATCGATTCACTACTATCAATTGAAGAAGCTCTAACAACCTAATCAGATTCTATCTATCTCAGGTTGCAGCATAAATCAATAAAAGGTGATCAGACTTCAATTGACTCAACCAAAACACTTCAATTGATTATAATCAAGCAATATCACAATCCAAACGTAATTACAATCAAGATTCCTAACACATGGAACTAGGGTTCTTCATACCCAAGTGAGAGAGAGTTCTACTCCATAGAGAGAGAGAGGGGAAAACAGAATACAAAGCAGTCATACTCAATGGAGGAAAGATAATGAGGGTAGAACGAAGTTACCAGATCAAGGGTGAATGATGGTGGACGGGGCAGGCGGTGCATTCTAGGAGGAGAGCGTATTCGGAACACAAACACCCTACAAAATCTCACAAAGGTTGAGTTATTGACTCTAAAATCAAAGAACAAAACTGACTCAACCAAGGAGAAATAGAGAAAGAAATGCAAACCGACTGGTTGGGTTGCCTCCCAACAAGCGCTTCTTTCACGCCGTGAGTCGGACGATGGCTCCTAAGTTTCGGTCCACCCCAGAACCTCTTTGAAGTTGAGGTTCTCATTGATGAGATGGAGTCTCAAGTCACAAGCATGTGGTATGACAGGTGATGGAAGCTCGTGCACTTGATGCAGATGAAGTCTCCACCCTGGAGACCTCTTCTTCTCTTCTCTCATCTCATTGCTGCAAACCAGATATGACAACATCAATTGACCACCATCGCGTCCACCAAGAGGGACTGATGTCGATGTGGCCCTGGTCTGGCAAAGAGACAATGCAAATGGGTCCTTGCTAAGCAGTTCCCCGAAGTTTGGTGGAGATATCACATGTAACTCATGGCCGGTGCAAGCCTCTTCCACCTCAACTTCGTCCTTGGCCTGGATGCCAATTGCTTCTTCAACCCCCCTTCCTTCTTCATGTGGTATCACCACTGAGAAAAGATCAAGAACTCCTTCTGCTTCACTTTTGTCATCCTCCACAACTTCTTTCTACACCCTTTCTTGCTCTTCTTCTTCCAGCACGGATTGGAGAGCAAGTCGCCATGCAAGGTTCTCAATAAGTTCAGCTTGCATCTCCTCGCTCGGCCCCAGCATGTCAGAGCGTTGTGATCTACCACCAGAGGATACACTTGATCGTTATTATCATGAGAGCTTTCTGTGACAACTTCTGTATGCTCCTCAACATCCTCATGATTGCCTTCTTCTTCCTCCTCCTCTACTTGTATGGCAGCATAAAGGTTGTCTTGAGACAACTGTGCACAAGCTTTCTCAATGACCTCTATGTGCTTCTTTATGCTCTGAAGGGTATCCTCTGTTTCACGGGGAAATGAGAAGTCAGTTTGGGCCATGGCCTGGATATGAGGATCCATCTGAGGAAAGGATCTCTCAGGTACTCGAGCAATCTGCTCCATGAGAAGCCTCAAGTGATAGTTTGGATCTGGTTGTGGAGTGTAACATGGCTCTGCCAGATGGCCCGTGAAGGCTGTGGCTAAATCAAGATCTGATAGCCCTTCTGGTTGTGGGAGGAATTCTTCTTGATAAGGAGATTGTTCTTTGTAGTAGGGGTGTTGGTACTGAAACCCGACTCTATAGTCTTCTCCTCCTTGGTTGCTCCAGGAAGTCTCGGGGTAATACCACTCCGGTGGTGGTGGATACCCCCAATGATTGGAGAAGCCATGAGGATCCATGTATCAGATCTGTACCAACAAAAACAAAATACCCAAGTGAAAAGCAAGGGTGGAAACTAGAGGATGCATAAAAGTAAATGCTAAAGTAACAGACTTTCACGTTTCTACAATAACCTAGAGGTCCCCGGCAACGGCGCCAAAAACTTGACACGCTAAAACACAACACCAAACTAAGACCAAGTGTAATCGCAGTCCGGAAATGCAGTAACAGGCAAGTTCTAATATCAACCCGGGGTCTAGATCTACTGCCTACTCCGTGAATATCTATTATCTAGCCAACTAAGTCAAGTGATTTTTGTTTTAACTAAAAGCAGTAAGAAAAACATGAATTGGTTCAGTTTTCTAAAGTCAAGGAAGAGTCACTCGGGAATGGGTCCCCCTAGCTCCTTAGTTAGGTTCCAGTTGTGATTACTTTTGGTTGCTTTACTGCTGATTATACTGCGGAAGATCCGACAGTAGCTTGGAATCTCTTAAGCTGACCAAGCCCTCTCAGTCCAACTACCCGGCAGACGACTAGTCTTCACCAGGATAGAAAGCCGAGGCTATGAACACAGAACTCCACTACTGGAATTAGATTCCAGTACAAAGCAGTGAATCGACTAACTCTCGTATAATCGATTCACTACTATCAATTTAAGAAGCTCTAACAACCTAATCAGATTCTATCTATCTCAGGTTGCAGCATAAATCAATAAAAGGTGATCAGACTTCAATTGACTCAATCAAAACACTTCAATTGATTATAATCCAACAATATCACAATCCAAACGTAATTACAATCAAGATTCCTAACACATGGAACTAGGGTTCTTCATACCCAAGTGAGAGAGAGTTCTACTCCATAGAGAGAGAGAGGGGAAAACAGAATACAAAGCAGTCATACTCATAACAATGGGAAGAATCTGCTCTGGGATGTCAATCTTCACTCATATGATGATCTCCAAACTCGATTTGATGAAACCCAACTCCAAGATCGCTTCTAGGATGTGTTCTTCGCACTTTCTCTCTCTAGGGCTCTGTTTTTGCTCCAAAAAGTCGACTCCCTCTTCTTTGGCTCGAATCTGCCTCAAAAACTCAATTCTGGGCGAATTACGGGCCGAATTACGGTCGTAATTCTTTCATGCCCGTATTTTGCCCAAAACACGCGTTTTGATTAAGTTTCAGCGCACCCAAAGCTCCTATCGGCAATGAAAATACGGGCATGGGAGGGGAAAATCTATCGTAATTCTCCTGCCCGTAATTCTTCCTCCGCTCCTGTTCAAAGCTTCGTTTCTCCCTCGTCCAGACTCCGAATCAGTCACCGTTTGAACCCAGATGCTCGTAGTGTCGTCCTCTTTCTTTTCATAACAAACTTCTATGATAATGTTTCCATAATATGAGGTAGAAATCCATTATTCCTCAGGTCATGCTCGTGTTTCTTCTCCCGAATTGCCAAATGATCTCCGATTGACTTGAAACTTGCGCCTATGCTTCAATTTACATGCTAGGACCTGAAATGTGACAAAGGAACACAACCTAGCGTAAAATAGTCCAAGAAATCAAAAAATCAAGCCAAAATGATCAAGAAACGAGGGTGCAAACATGTGCAAATACGACGTTATCACTTGCCCTGAAATCAAGACGAGTTCGAACCAGAAAATGTTGCCAGCTGCAGGTTCTATTTGCTATATAGAATATATACTTAAGGATCCTTATAGAAATATCGATGATGGTTTGTTCAACTTGGATTCTCTCTTTTTTGGATGCCTCTTTTTTTTATATAAGATTATCTCATTATAATAATTGGATAGTGAATGAGATACAAAAGCAACAACACAAGGCAAAACATACCTCTTTATTTGCTTTGTTAAAGTTCTTTGTCTTGCTGGGAATCTCATTGATGCATCCCTTACTGTCTATTCGTTTGTGGGGATGAAACTCTAGCTGATTGGAGTTTATGTTATGTTGAACCGACCTGTAACCTTAAGTAGTAGATATATGTTATGTTTAATTTCTCACCTCACCATTTTTCAGTCAATTTAATTACTACATAATGAGTGCAGGTTCTTTCCTCAGAATTCCGTTCCGGGTTCTTCCGTCAGAAGTCCTTCAATACATCCCTCTTTACTACTTTTCTCTTTGAGGTAATAGTTGTTTCTGTAACCCTATTATGATGCCTTTGACAGCCCACAGAAGAACATCAATGCCTCCAACATTTAGAATTTGTGTGATATAATGATCCATGTATTTGTGGTGGCTTCACAGGTTCCCATAGATACTTTTTCAATAGTATGTTGCTCCCCAAGACCCCAACTGAAGTGGTTTCATACAAATAATCTGGTGCAATGCACTTTTATTTATGTACAAACACAACAATGTGATATCCTAAAGAACTCAGAAAGTTTCCTGTAAGTGCTAGCCACTTAAGATTTGTGGTATGTTCCTTTTATGTTCTCCACTCACTATTTAGATTGAACTGAGTTTTCTCTAGAAAAGCAGTGCTAATGTTTGTGTACATTAGACCTTTTTATTAAACATGATGAACTGTGTTTCATTTTTCTCGAGGGTTACTCTGCTACGATTGTTGGTTTTGAACTGGTGATTTTTGGCCGAGAATATCGGAGTAGGAATTTGCTTAATGACATACATACACTTGATTTGAGAATCAATGGAAACAATGTAAGCAATTTTTATTCTCTTAAAAATTTTGGTTGTCGTAAATTATGATTTAAACTCTTATGCTCTGCCTTCACATGAAGTTTTGGTTTTTTAACAGTTCCTTTGAACTCCTCTTAGTTTTGGGACTGATTTTGCCTTTTTTGTAACAATTTATGGTTAGTTACTCTAGCTTTTATGCTTTCTTACAGAGTTTTGTAGTTGTAATGCTTTTTTCTTCTTCATGGAATTAATGCTAAGCTGTAATTGTACAAAGCGGTTAGTTACCACGGTCTGTCAAAGGGGTTTGGCCTGCGCCGGCGAACAAAGAAAGAGATTGGGATAAATCTCTTCCGGATCTGCCGGTTGGTTGGAATGGTATCGGGGATCTTTTTACCCGTTTTAAAAAACAGATTTCGAGGGATAAATCTGAAACTAACCTTTTAGTTGGGTTTCCTAATCCTAACCCAACTCTTCGGAAAAGGGTTCAGGAACACGGCTCAATACTGTGGTTGAGCTCCAATAAACCTCTCGGCTATAAATATAATTCTACCTGTCCACCCATGCTTGACTTGTGTACAAGCCTTAGTGTGAGATTGAAGTGGCCGAAGTTGGAGCTGACCCAGAATCAAAGTCGAGACCGTGGTGATCAGTCAGGTAATGGTCTTTCTTCTAATTCCCTGCCTTTGAGATCAGACCCAATTGCGCTCCCTGCCTCTGCTCTGCATAATTCTTCCCCGGCCCCATCTGTATTGTCTTTGGACGAACAGAACGGGAGGAGCTGTGAGAGGAATTTTAGTGAACATATCATGGATTCGATCCCTGTTTTTCAGGTTGGCAAGATGTCGCATGTTGCAGAGGATCAGGTGGTCCAGTTTTCATTGGCTGAGGTCCAAACGGTGAAGTTTCGTACTTCGCGGACTCTATTGGGTAGGATGTTCACAGAGCACCCAGCGAACTTGGCGGAGTTGAGGGAGGCTTTGGCTGTGGCATGGCAGGTGAAGGGCCAAATTCGGATTTCGATTGCAAAGTTTGGTCTCCTAGAGATTGTGTTGCCAAATGAAGAGGCGAGGATCTGGGCTCTCAAGCGTACCCCGTGGGTGGTGATGGACCGGATTCTGCATTTGCGATCCTGGTCCCCAAAAAATCACGAAGCTTACCTTTGAGGAGCTGGCCATAGCACCATTTCGCGTCCAGCTTTGGAATGTCAAAGATGATTGCTGCACAAAGCAATTCGGGCATAAACTTGCCCAGGGTACTGTGGGAAAGGTCTTGGATTCTGGGGTGTTCGCCTCCAACGACACCAACGAATGCTTTGTGAAGATCCGGGCACTCATTGATTTCACCAAACCCCTAAGATCGCAAGTCATGGCTGATAGTGAAGAATTGGGGCGCTTCTGGGTGAATTTCAAGTATGAGTTCTTGCCTAGTTTTTGCTATTACTGCGGGCGAGTGGGGCATACAAAGCCGGATTGCGTTTTTGAGCCGCCTCAGCGGCAAGAGCGCTTCGGCCCACACATGTCCACGAAGAAGCTCGGGCGGCAGATCTATGATAATGAGGAGGATGGTACTAGCTTCCGACAGGAACGGAACACAGTTTGGGTCAATCGAAGTGTTCGTGAGCAGAAGGAGGAGGTTCGCAGGGCCACAGGGGATCGCACGGAGGTGCCTCGGCAGACTCAACTGAAGCCTGGTAACCCTGCTCGTCCCCGTCAGGAGAGCAACCCTCTCCCCAAGGTATCCAAGCAAATGGATCGAGAAGGGGAAAAAATGGTTAACAGGCGCAGGGACAACCCTCGGGTCTTTAAGATGCGGACATCACCGCGAATTCAACTGCTCCGAAGTGATGGCAAAGGACAAGGCAGGCGGTCACCGCGAATTGGCGCCAGCAAGTCGGTGAAAGCTGAAGCGGGGGCTGATCGGAGAACAAATAATTTGCAGGGGCGGGGTGAGAGTCCGGTTGATGACGCTGCGGTTTTGGCTCAGACGAGGCTGCGACGTCTCATATTAGCGGACGATTCAGAGGAGGAATGGGAGAATGGATCGGGCTTGATGGATGGAGGGTCTAGGCCCATATCGATGCCTGCTCAAGACCTCAAGACTACCGGGTCTCAGGCCCAGCCGAAATCTGTGGCTGATGGGGCGGGCCATGGGCCTGGAGAAGTGGGACAAGGCAAGGTGGAGGGAGTCCGCATCGTGGACACAGCAGCTCCCCGCCGTATAAGCTGTCGATTGCGAAAGATGGGGGCCCAAGTAGTTGCCACAGTGGAGGGAGGTGAGCCTTTGGGCCTGCAAGAGGCGGAGCTTGTGGACACTGGGCTTGGCCCACAGGAAGTGGCCCCGGGCTCGGATGCTGATTCTTCCCCTGCGGCAGAGGACGCGTTTGTTATCAGGAGGAGGTCGCCAATCCCCAACCCCGGAGGACCCAGCCAACTAAACCGGGTCGGGTTGGAAAATTGGTTGCGGCTTTTGAAGGGGAATTGATTCCTGATCCGACTGTGAAGGATGGTCCTGAGCTGGGGGCATGTGTTTCAATCCCTACTGAGGCTAAAGGTAATAATCAGGAGGTGTGCGGGGAGGTTCTGGCCACCCTAGATGAGTATGGTTCCAATTTAATTGAGCACAATCCTGGGTCCCGGAAGCGAACGTTGGAAATGATGGATGAGGATGGGGGTCGTCCTCCTACTCCGAAAAAACAGTTTGTGGAGACTAATGATAGTGATGAAAAGGTGGAGGTAGCCAGCCTGGAGTGGCCCCAGGGTGATAAATGAGGCTTCTCGCCTGGAATGTGAGGGGAATTGGGCCATCACTCACATTCCAAACTGCTGTAGGGTTGGTTCATTCTAATAAACCGGATCTTGTGTTCTTCTCGGAGACGCGATCGAGCCGGAGGGTAGTGACCCGTCGTATGCGGGGTTAGGTTTCCAGCTTTCTCATTGTTTTTTTGTTGATGCGATTGATGCATCTGGCGGTTTAGTAGCGGCTTGGTCCCCCGGAGTTGATGCTTCGGTGTTTTTTCACTCAAGTTTCTGTATCTGCATCCAAATTAATGAAATTAATTTTTCGTATATTGTGGTCCTTGTTTATATTAGTTGCAATATAGCCATTCGGGATTCCCAACTTGCACAACTACGCGAAATTTGTGAGCACTTCCACCATCCTTTTGTGGTCATTGGGGATTTCAACTCTACTCTCCAGGCGAGTGAGAAAGATGGGGGGTTGGTCTGGAATGCCGCCCAAGCTCTTAGTCTGCGTAATTTCATACAGGATTTGGGTCTTCATGATCCTGGTTACTAGGGTGACATGTTCACTTGGTCGAACAGACGTATGGGTGCTGCCTGTATTCGGGAGAGGTTGGATAGGGCGCTCTGCTCCCAATCCTGGATTGATCGATACCCGGAAACTTTGGTTAAACATTTCACAGACCAGGGATCGGACCATCGTGCCCTTGTCCTCTCGGACAAGGTGTATGCTCGCCATAGTCGCCCCCTCTTCCGATTTGACGCCCGCTGGGTCGAGAATCCTGAGGTTAGAGCTATGGTTAACTACGTATGGAAGGAGGAGATTCAGGGTACCCCTATGTTTCGGCTGTGGGAACGCCTCAAGAAGCTCCGACATTTATTGTATGATTGGAGTAGGGCTGGCACTACGAATTCTTTGCGAAACATTAAAACTCTCCAAGCAGAGATTGAGAGGCTAAAGATGGTTCACCCGGTTGACTGGGATTCCATTAGAGATCTTGAAATTGAGCTTAATCGTCAATGGGAAGCGGAAGAGGTGTACTGGCAGCAGAAATCTCGTGTCTAGTGGCTTAAAAAAGGAGACAAAAACTCAGCCTATTTTCACACTGTGACTCGGGCCCGTAGAAAACGGAATTTCGTTGCTGGCCTTCGGGATGAGACTGGGAGCTGGGTCACAGAGGAAAGTGGAAAAGCTACAATTGCTACTGGCTTTTACCAGGGTCTCTTCGCCTCGGAATCCCAAGTCCCTAATATGAGGGATAGGGTGGAGGCCCTCCCCATTACTCGCAGTGTTACTAATGAGATGAATACCGTTTTGACGGCGGAGGTTTTGCCAGAGGAGGTTCGGAGGACGGTCTTTGCCATGGGTTCAAAGCAGGCTCCTGGTTCTGATGGCTTCACTGGAAAGTTCTTTAAGGCCTTCTGGGATATTGTGGGGGACTCGGTCATTGAGGCAGTCTGCTCCTTCTTTGCGACGGGGCGATTGTTGCGCAGCTTCAACCATACTTGGTTAACTCTGATCCCGAAAGTGGATAATGTTGAGACAATGCAACAACTGCGTCCAATCAGCCTTTGTCAGTTTGTCTATAAAATCATTACAAAGATAATGGCTGCGAGACTGGCTGACCTCCTCCCTCAGATTATATCGGATGGCCAAAATGCGTTCATCAGGGATAGGCAGATAATTGATAATATTCTCCTTGGTCATGAACTAATGCACTATCTAAAAATAAAAACGCGAGGCAAGAAAGGTTACATGGCTCTAAAGGTTGACATGGAAAAGGCCTATGATAGAGTTGAATGGGCCTTTCTGCTTACGGTTTTGGATAAGATGGGTTTTAGTTCGGTCTGGCAAGGGTGGATATATGAATGTCTGCGCTCGGCCTCCTTCTCGGTTCTTATGAATGGTACGCCTTCGGGGTATTTTACTTCTTCGAGGGGGCTCCGCCAGGGGGATCCGTTGTCGCCACTCCTGTTTTTGTTATGCACGGAAGGGTTTGCGGCTCTCCTGCGCAAGGCCATCGCTGAGAAGAGGTTGGATGGGGTGAAGGTGGCTCCTAGGGCTCCTAAGATATCTCATTTGTTCTTCGCGGATGATTCTTATTTGTTCTTGCGAGGAACCCTCCAGGAATGTGAGAATCTGATTGAAGTTTTAAATGAGTATGAGGACCTTAGTGGTCAAAGGGTTAACCTGGCGAAGTCGGCAGTCTGCTTTAGTAAGAATATTGCGGTGCCTGACCAGGAGTTTTTAGCCGCTATTTTGGGGGTGGGAGCGGTGGGGGTTCATGATAAGTACCTAGGTTTGCCTACTCTAATTGCCGGATCTAAAATGGCTACCTTTCGGTACTTGGAGGAGAAGTTGCTTGAGCGGTTACAGGGGTGGAAGCAAAGAACTTTGTCATGGGCTGCTAAAGAAACGTTGATTAAATCAATCGCTTTGGCTTTGCCTTTGCATGTTATGTCCTGCTTTAAATTGCCTTTATCCCTGTGTCGGTTATTGGATAAGCACGTGGCTAGATTCTGGTGGGGGGTGGTGGAGGACCGATTGACACGCCAGAACACAACACCAAACTGCGACCAAGTGCAATCGCAGTCCGGGAATGCAGTAACAGGCAAGTTATATTATCAACCCGGGGTCTAGATCTACTGCTTACTCCGTGATTCTCTATTATCTAGCAAACTAAGTCGAGTGTTTGTTGTTTAAAAGCAAAAGCAGTAAGAAAGCAGTAAATGGTTCGGTTTTCAAAAGCAGGTAAGAGTCACTCGGGATTGAGTCCCCCTAGCCCCTTAGTTAGGTTCAATTGTAATTCACTGGGTTGATTTACTGTTGATTAGACTGCGGAAGATCCGACAGTAGCTTGGAATCTCTTAAGCTGACCAAGCCCTCTCAGTCTAACTACCCGGCAGACGACTAGTCTTCACCGGGATAGAAAGCTGAGGCTATAAACACAGAACTCCACTACTGGCGTTAAGAACACCAGTACAAAGCAGTAAACTGGCTAACTCTCGTATAGCCAATCTCCTACTATCGAATGAAGAAGCTCTAACAACCTAATCAGATTCTATCTATCTCAGGTTGAAGCAGAAATTGAAACAAGCTGATCAGACTCAAATCAATTCATGAAACATGCGTCATTCGATTAAAATCAAACAATAATATCATCCCAAGTCATTACAATCAAAACCCTAACATCAGGAACTAGGGTTCTTCATACCCAAGTGAGAGAGAGGTTCTACTCCATAGAGAGGGAAAGAAAAACAGAAATCAGAGTAGTCATACTCATAAAGATGAGGAAAATCTGCTCTGGGATGTCAATCTTCACTCCTAGGAACGCAATCCGGGCTTCAATGATGAGAAATCCACTCCAAGATAGCTCCTAGGGTTTGTTCTTCGCTCTTTCTCTCTCTAAAACTCTGTTTTTGCCCAGAAAATCCGATTCCCTCTCTTTGGCTCGAATCTGCCTTCAAAAGGGCATCATTGGCAAAACACGGTCGAGGGCACGGCCGTGTTCTGCCTCAGCCCGCCCGTGTTTTGCCTCAGCCTTAAAAGCACGGCCACGGGCAGCTCGAGAACACGGTCGTGCTCAGCCTGAAACACGGCCGTGTTTCTCCTTTAGCCCGCCCGTGTTTTTTTGAGTTGTTCACGCCTCCTTTGGAAGCCTCGGCATAAAAAGCACGGTCGCAGGAACACGGCCGTGTTCTGAGGGCCTCCTGCCCGTGTTTTGGCCTGGCTCGTCCAAACGACCTCCAAACGATCCGAAACTCGTGCTTGGCCTTCCCTTTGACGCCTAGGACCTGAAATAGGGCAAAGTAGCACAACCCGGCGTAAAATAGGCAAAAACACACAACCATGCTCCGCAAATGGATAAGAAATAGGGGTATAAAATCATGTAAATATATCGTTATCAAACTCCCCCACACTTAACCGTTTGCTTGTCCCTAAGCAAACCAAGTCAGACACCAGGTAAGCTTGAGACATTACAATCAAGCAGGCTCAAGGGCAAATCGTATCAGCACGAAACACGTGGATCATACTGGCTTTCGATCATCAACACATGGCAACTCGAACGACAACCTAGACAACCATCACAGATGACATTCGAATGCAATAGAGTCGAGCAAAGGAAAAGTTCTTTCATGTTCACCAACCAACATAGACTTGACTCAATCACTTGTTCAAAACAGTCACATCATGCACAAAGCTCAAGATATCAGAATTAAGACCGAGCAATCTAGGTCCTCACCGGGGTAAAGAGTATAGAGAAAATGAAGAAATGAATCGCTCACTCTCGACCAGTGGGGTCAGGACAATATGATGCGAAAAATGCGCATGCTTCTTCTCTCAATTCCTAACGTCTCTTCACCATGAATGCAGCCTCTAAATGCTAGAGTTCACATAAGGGGGTGTCACCACTAACTAATCCGGAGGGCTTAGACACAGGTTCAAATGACTGGCTAGGGTCTTGGACATGGGGAACAGGCCTTTTAGGTGGTGGCAGTTATAGCACAAGGTTCCACAATTCCAAACCCAACAAAACCACAATCAAGCAAACCAGTAACTTTCGTCCTACTATTCTGCATTAATCAAATTCTTTAGAGCACAAGAGCGAAGGAGGTTATACAAATGCTAGCATTTCCAGGCCAGACTGCTCAGAAACACTACTTAATGGGCACTATTCCAGATTTTTGGTGGTGGCTCTCTTTTGCTTCCATTTTTTCTTTGTTTCTCTTTATTTATTTTTTTTCTTAAGAGAACCACCACCTCTGCACATTTTCAAACACACGCCCAAATTTTAAGCACTACCTCCAACCCTCACATTAAAATTAGCAGAACAGCAGACAGCATGCAAAAACCACTCTGTGGAACCTTCTAAAAGATGCAAAGGGTGATTTTTCATTTCAGACCGAAAGAAAGGATAACACACGGCTCAAAGGGGCTGACTAGGGGATATGACACATCAGGACAGTCAGTTTGGTCGTGGGCTAATCCTATGCCTCCATCATCTTAGCTAGTGACAACGTGAATGCTACATTTCATGGAAGAGGGAACTATCGCACAAGAAAGAAACGAGCAGGCTCAAATCTCACATGGCTACCTAAATGCTCTATCTCACATTCTGATTCCCTGAACTAGATGCATAAATGACTGTCAAAAGCAAGTGATCAAATACAAGTCGCAGTTGGTAAGCAAACAGTCGAAAACTGAACCCCTACACAACTCTACTACACATCTCAGTCATCGTAATAGGCTATCTTAGTCACACTCAAGTTGTCATGCATCGAGTCAAAAGCCATTCAATTCTCTAATCACATCCACAATGCCAATACGATCAAATATCAAGCAAACAGCCGTGCTTGGAGCCCTCAAATCTCAAGATTTGGACAGTGGACTAGGCTCCAAGCACCCATACACCCGTTCCAAATAATACAAAGAACCCCCCCACACTTAAATGCGACAATGTCCTCAATGGAGCAGAGGGAAGGGGAACGATGTTACCGTGAAACCAGGAACGGAGATCCAAAGGCAGATCGGACAATAGTAGAGGACTGGGAGTGGACCCAGTCCGCGGCACAAAGCTAGAGTCACACAAAAGACACACTGGGTGATAGAACCGAAGTTCCGAGTCTACAATCCAAAATAAAAGAAAACAAATCCAAAAGAAACAACATAAACATGGAGTCTCAGTCTGGAAATGGAATCGCGATCAGAACCAGGTGCTCGCGCCACTAGCAGTCATCGCCACCATCGCCGGAAGGTGGTGGGTACTCGTCCTCAAACCCCGGGGACTGGACGAAAGGAAAATGAACAGCGCTCGGGTCCATGCCCAGGTAGGACATGATGTAGTGCTGGCCGGACATCAGACGACGGCCGCGGTCCCGCTCGCGATCCAGGCGGGTGTGAATGAGTTCCTGGCCGGCCAGGATGCGCTCGTTCTGCTGAGCGATAGCCGCCAACTGATCGGAGATGGGAACCACCACTGGTGGAGGAGACCTGGGCGCAGGAGAGCGGGGTGCAGCAGCGGGGCTCGGGGGAGCCTGAGCACGAGGAGTAGCGCGGCGAGGAACCCGGCGGGATCCAGCAGCGCTGGACTCTGGCTGGTCGCCCTCGGCGGGCGCAGGTGGCTGGGGAAACCCCGCAATTCAGTGAACACGCCCCTGTTTGGCCACCAGGTGCTGATGACTGAGGGTGGTCTCACTGAGTGGAGTGGGGGCGTGGACCATAGGCATCCCGGTGATGTCGACCTCGTAGTATCGAGCGAGGGCCGTGATGACCGGGCCACAGACAAGGGCGCGAGTCTGGCTGGCTGCAGCTTTCGCGAACGTCCGGGCGACCACCGAGCCCAGCTGGATGGTGTCCTCAGAGCGGCCCATCGCCTCCATGAACCACAGGGTCCGGAGGGTGACCCGGTTGGCCGAGCCCTGGCTGGGGGTGTAGGAGCTGCACAACAAGTGGTTGAGGATGCGCCACTCAGGTCGGAGGAGAGAGCCTCGCGTCTGGCTGGCAACGTACTCCACATCCACATAGTCAGGATGACAGATCCGGTGGAAGTACGCCTGGCAGGGAAAATCCGTGGGATCGGTGAGGTCCAAGCGCAGGGCCCCATCGCTAGCGTGGGGGGAGTTCACCCGGAGTGCATTGGCGAACTCCCAGTAGCTGAGGGAGTGCTCGACCCCGCCAAGTGTGAATTGAACGGCGTTACCGTGGTAGGCATTCCCCTTCTTGTTGTGGCAGAAGGAGGCATAGAACTCCCAGACGAGCTCTTGATAAGTGGGCTCAGCGAGGCATAGCAGGCGCCGCCATCCATACGCCCGCACTGCGGCCTCCATCTGCGGCCTGGCGTGAAGGTCATCGAACACCTCAAAATCAAGGAACAGGTGCTCGGGAATGGAGCGGGTGCGGATAGTCCGCAGTGCATGGCGCTGGGTGATGCTCAACTGGTCTAGGTAGGCTTCCATGATCCTGCATAGCACAAGAACGGACAAAAGGGGACACGAGCACAAAAGGGGTCAATGTTAGTGAAGATCACACCGGGAGTCCTCATATCGGGAGATATGGACAGTGGACTAGACTCCCGGAGAAAAACAAACATCCCCATCACACAAAAATGCACACAGCCAAATTCACCGGGGGCCCTCAAATCAATCGATTGGGACAGCGGACTAGGCCCCCGGGAAACAATCAATAAATCCAAGCCAAATAATTACCAAGCAACCAACCACATTTTTCAAAAATACCCCAAACCCGGAATTAACTCCCACATGCAACGGTAGGCCGAGAGTCTGAAATCCCTAGAAGGAACAGAGCATGCAGAGAAACCAATCGGCCTACCCAATCAATCGCACATTCAAGCACAATCCAAGTTCTTCACCTAACTCTAGGTAATGATTCTCCAAAAATAAGAGTAAAGGAAGGAGGAACACACCTGGAGACGCAAGAAATTACCCGGAGAAAGGTGAAGAAAAGAGCAAAAATCCCTCTTCGTCGCCGGAAAACTCACCGGAGGCTCGCCGGAGACTCACCGCCGGCGACCCAACCTCAGCCAAACTCACCCAAACCTTCTGGGTAATGTGCTCCTCGACGCCAGGAGCGTGGGGGAGGTCGCGGTTTGTGATTTGGAGGTCGGGAGAGCAAGAAATGGTTGAAAAACCAAAGAGGGGAGGGAGGAGGGTGTTTGCCGGCGAGGGGAGAAGGGGGGGGGGGGCGGCTAGGTTTTCAGAAAAATGGGGTGGAAATGAGGGGGAAGTGGGAAAAAGTCGTTTTTATAGGGGGGGAGGCAAAACACGGGCGGCCAAAACACGGCCGTGTTTTGGCCTTGGCCCGCCCGTGTTTTTATGGCCGAGGCCGTGCTCCCCCTCCTTAAAAACACGGGCGGGCTGGGGGCAGAACACGGCCGTGTTTTGAACCCCCTGCTGCCCGTGCTTTTTAGGCCGCGCGCTCCCTGGGTCTAAATTCAAAACACGGGCGGACAGGGGGCAAAACACGGCCGTGTTTTGGCCCCCTGCTGCCCGTGTTTTTATGGCCGAGCCCAGAAAGCTGATTTTCCAAATTCCAATTTCAAACCACCCAAACTCATTCGTGCCCCGGCTCGAAAATTCACCCAATGGCACATTAAAAGGCACCGCCAGAGGCACAAAATACATTCCAGACAGACTCCAGACAGACTCTATGACTCAAAAACGACAAAAATTCAAAGGAAAAGGATAGAAATGCAAACCGTGGTGGGGTTGCCTCCCCACAAGCGCTTCTTTACCGTCTTTTAGCTGGACGCCAGTAGAGGGTGCTCAGGGAAGTGTAGGATCAGGTGCCCTCAAGAGCGGATCCACATCGCTCTTGAGGTACAGCTTCAAATGGTGGCCATGTACACGACGAATGTGGCCACCTGCATTTGCCAGCTCGACTTGGCCATCCGGTAGGATGCAAGCGAGTGAATACTCGGATGGCCAAGGTGGGGGCGGGACCAGCTCATAGTGGTCTCCGGCTTTCTTGCGAGGAGGCTTAACTGCCTGCAGTTTCGGCCGCCACTCCTCCTTGACCTGTTCTTTGGATGATGGAGTGGTCCGGAGTGGCGGCGAAGATGTGAGAGGCGGGTCCTGCAAAACAGGCAGCACAGAAGGATACACGACAGACTCGTGCTCCTGGTGAGATACAGCATGCAGAGGTAACGAATCAGATATAGTGTGAGCAACAGAAAATGTTATTCGCTCCTCGCCATCCCTCAGAACTAAGGTCCCATCATGCACATCTATGAGAGCCTTGGCGGTGGCCAGGAAAGGCCTTCCCAGTATAAGAGGCACTTCTGTGTCCTCACTGATGTCCAGGATAACAAAATCCACAGGATATGTGAATTTGCCAACCTTGACCAGAAGGTCTTCCACTATACCCCTAGGATGCACTACCGATCTGTCAGCTAATTGAAGGGTCATCCTAGTAGCACGGGGTTCACCTAGGCCTAGTTTCATGAACAATTTATATGGAATAACATTGATACTAGCACCTAAATCCGCCAAGGACTTCTCTACATGCAATTTACCGATAGAGCACGGGATAGTGAAACTACCTGGGTCCTTTTTCTTCTGCGGCAGCTTGTTCTGCAGAATAGCCGAGCACTCCTCGCTGAGCTCCACAGTGGCCAGCTCACTCAGCTTCTGCTTCTTTGAGAGAAGCTCTTTCAGAAACTTCGCATACTTTGGCATTTGCGATAGTGCCTCAAGAAAGGGCACTTGGACATTCAGCTTCTTGAGCATGGCCATGAAGTTCTCGAACTCTGTCTCCAGCCTGTCTCTGTGCAACCGAGTAGGGAAAGGGAGTTTAGGGACATACTCCTTCACTACTGGTTGCGGTTCAGGTGCAGGCACCTCAACCTCCTTCTCTACTTCGTGTTCCACCGCTGGAGATGCTACGACAGGGCTTTCTTTCTCCGGTTCCCGAGCAGGTGGGTCAACAGTCAGCTTGCCACTCCTGGTCATGATGGCATTGGCAGTCTCGTGGGGGTCGCGAGGATGAGGGATGGTCTGCGCTGGTAGAGTACCAGGCGCCCTTTGAGCCACTGCTTGGGCCACGCTCCCCAGCTGGGTCTGGATATCCTGCAAAACAGCCCGTGTATTCCTCTGACCAGCTTCCAGAGCCAGGAGTTGACCCGAGGCCTTCTCCATGAACTGCTCAAAGGTGTTGAATTTCTGAGCACTAACACTGGCGAGAGAACCCACCAAGTCCTGCAGTTCAGCCATCTTATCGTTCTGCACTGGGGCAGCAGGGGCTGCACCTGGCTGCTGGAATTGCCCCTGTCTGGGCTGATATGGTGGCCTCTGGAAGCCCGGTGGTCCCTGTGGAGGTGGTGGTCTGGGATTTGGCCCAGCCCAGGAGAAGTTAGGATGCTGGCGCCACCCCTCGTTGTACGTGTTGCTGTAGGGGTCATTGCGCCTGACATTGTTGATGAAGTTCACCTGCTCCTGGGGTGTGGTCGATTCCTTCATCGCCTGGCAGTCTTCCACCATATGATGGGTGCTCTCGCACCACTGGCAGAGCATCGCCTGCTGCTGTCCGGTCCCTGGAATCATCCCGGAACGATCGATAGCTGAGACCAGCTTCGATACTACCTGCACCAAATCAGATGACTGGGTGCTCACAACATGCACACCCCGGCCTGGTGCTCTCCTCGATCTCCTGGCAGTGCCCCAATCATAACCATTCTCCGCCATCTCTTCAAAGAGTTGATTCAGCTGTGGCGGGGTTTTGGTCAGCATGTTCCCGCCACATACCGAATCGATCAGCTGCTTGTCCTCCGGGAAGAGGGCGTGATAGAAGGTGCCCACCTTGAATGCATCGTTGAAACCATGATTGGGGCACCTGAGGAAAAGGCTGTTGTATCTCTCCCATGCATCCCTGATGGTCTCATCCTCATCCTGAGCAAAATGTGTAATCTGCTTCTGGAGATCAGCTGTCTTGGATGGAGGATGGTAGCGGGTGAGGAACTTGTCCGCCAGGTTGGCGAACGTGGTGATGGAGCCCGGAGGTCGAGTGTCTAGCCACTCCTTGGCCTGCCCCTCCAGAGTGAATGGGAAGTACCTCAGCTGGATGGCATCTGCTGGTACCCCATTGATCTTGATTCCATCGATGAGCTCGTGGAATCGCCTGAGATGTGATCGAGGGCACTCTCCCTCCTTACCACGGAACACTACTGAACCGCGCAGCATGGTGATCACGGAGGTGCTCACCTCAAAGTTGTTGGCTGGGACCTGAGGGTGTTGAATAGGTGACCTCATGTCCGCAGCCCTAGCGGCCCAGTAGGACCCCATGGTTTGCTCCTCGGGGATCACAGCATGGTTCTGCGGATCACCCATCTCGCCTTCTTCTTCCTCTCCGATCTGTAGCTGTGACAGCGCCTTCTCCGCAGCCAGTCGCGCCTTTAGAACCCGCTTGGAGTTCCTGCAGGTTCGTTCAAGCTCCTGGTCAAGTGGTAGTAGATCTCCCGACTGGCTACGGGTCATGCACTACCTGCACACACTCAGAAGAAACAACCCGTGAAGGCACACAGGTGGAAGAAAGAAAATGCAGAAAATAAAAAAACTAGAGTAACAAATTATCACGTTTCTCCAATAACCTAGAGGTTCCCCGGCAACGGCGCCAAAAACTTGACACGCCAGAACACAACACCAAACTGCGACCAAGTGCAATCGCAGTCCGGGAATGCAGTAACAGGCAAGTTATATTATCAACCCGGGGTCTAGATCTACTGCTTACTCCGTGATTCTCTATTATCTAGCAAACTAAGTCGAGTGTTTGTTGTTTAAAAGCAAAAGCAGTAAGAAAGCAGTAAATGGTTCGGTTTTCAAAAGCAGGTAAGAGTCACTCGGGATTGAGTCCCCCTAGCCCCTTAGTTAGGTTCAATTGTAATTCACTGGGTTGATTTACTGTTGATTAGACTGCGGAAGATCCGACAGTAGCTTGGAATCTCTTAAGCTGACCAAGCCCTCTCAGTCTAACTACCCGGCAGACGACTAGTCTTCACCGGGATAGAAAGCTGAGGCTATAAACACAGAACTCCACTACTGGCGTTAAGAACACCAGTACAAAGCAGTAAACTGGCTAACTCTCGTATAGCCAATCTCCTACTATCGAATGAAGAAGCTCTAACAACCTAATCAGATTCTATCTATCTCAGGTTGAAGCAGAAATTGAAACAAGCTGATCAGACTCAAATCAATTCATGAAACATGCGTCATTCGATTAAAATCAAACAATAATATCATCCCAAGTCATTACAATCAAAACCCTAACATCAGGAACTAGGGTTCTTCATACCCAAGTGAGAGAGAGGTTCTACTCCATAGAGAGGGAAAGAAAAACAGAAATCAGAGTAGTCATACTCATAAAGATGAGGAAAATCTGCTCTGGGATGTCAATCTTCACTCCTAGGAACGCAATCCGGGCTTCAATGATGAGAAATCCACTCCAAGATAGCTCCTAGGGTTTGTTCTTCGCTCTTTCTCTCTCTAAAACTCTGTTTTTGCCCAGAAAATCCGATTCCCTCTCTTTGGCTCGAATCTGCCTTCAAAAGGGCATCATTGGCAAAACACGGTCGAGGGCACGGCCGTGTTCTGCCTCAGCCCGCCCGTGTTTTGCCTCAGCCTTAAAAGCACGGCCACGGGCAGCTCGAGAACACGGTCGTGCTCAGCCTGAAACACGGCCGTGTTTCTCCTTTAGCCCGCCCGTGTTTTTTTGAGTTGTTCACGCCTCCTTTGGAAGCCTCGGCATAAAAAGCACGGTCGCAGGAACACGGCCGTGTTCTGAGGGCCTCCTGCCCGTGTTTTGGCCTGGCTCGTCCAAACGACCTCCAAACGATCCGAAACTCGTGCTTGGCCTTCCCTTTGACGCCTAGGACCTGAAATAGGGCAAAGTAGCACAACCCGGCGTAAAATAGGCAAAAACACACAACCATGCTCCGCAAATGGATAAGAAATAGGGGTATAAAATCATGTAAATATATCGTTATCACCGATCGAAGATCCGCTGGGTGTCTTGGCGGAATATGTGTAGGAGTAAGCATGATGGGGGGATGGGGTTTAGACGGTTTGAGCACTTTAATCAAGCCCTGTTGGCTAAAATTGGGTGGCGTATCATGATGGAGCCTCAATCCCTATTAGCCCAGGTTTATAAAGGAAAGTACTTCCCCAGAGGAACCTTTCTGCAAGCGACTGCTAGATCCCGGCCGTCGTGGGGGTGGCAAAGCATTCTGTTTGGTCGGCTGTTGCTGGAAAAGGGCCTTCGTTGGCAGATTGGTAATGGTCGGTCAGCCTCACTACTCCACTCGAATTGGATACCGCGGTTCCAGTTGGACCCCCCTAATTATAATCCTCGTGTGTTACCAGAGGGGGGGGGGGCCGCGAGTGGAGGAAGTCTTGTGTCCGGGTGAGGGTAAGTGGAATGATTTGCGGCTCAGCCAGTGGTTTGATCCACCGACCTGCTAGGCCATTAAGGCAATCCCTTTGCCACGGAGGGATGTTGAGGATAGATTGATCTGGCATGATACTGTTGATGGGGTTTTCTCTGTCAAGTCTGCTTATCATCTTGCTGTTGCAGTGGATAGGAGTGAAGGTAGATGGAAATCGGTGGTTGGTTGGATGGACAAACCTAGCTGGGTTCGGCTGTGGAATGCGAATATTCCCCCAAAGTTGAAGTTCTTTGTGTGGCAGCTGTTCCACCGTGCTTTACCAACTACGGAGGCTCTCATTGAGAAGAAGGTAGAGGTCCATCCTCGGTGTTCGGTCTGCTGGGAGGGTACAGAGACCCTGGAACATCTCTTTCTGACCTGTCAAGTGGCTCGGGCCCTCTGGGACTATGCGGGTTTGGATTACCTTGGAGAGGGATTGCCTCGGCATACTTTTTCACTGTTTCTGAAGAGATTGTTGGCTCTTGTCCATGACCCGGGCTTGTTCATGAAGGTGGTGGCCATTCTTTGGAGGATCTGGCGGTCTCGGAACTGGGTTGTCTTTGAGGGAAAGCAGTTCGGGATTCTAGCCTTGATGCGTCAATTTCACCAGCAGTATGAGGAGTGGGTTGGTCTTTTCTCGGGCCCACCATCATCACGGGGGTCAGTGGGGCCAGTCAATCTCCTCTCTCCTTCGGTGGGGGGCGGTAGGGCGATCTGTATGTGGGATGGGGCCAAGCGAGGGGGTTCTCATTCGGCTGGAGGGATGGTCCTAATGAGCCCAGCGAGGGAGGTCCTTATGGTTAAAGGTGTCCAGTTTCCTTTGATTGATGACCCCATGGTGGTGGAGTTGCTGGTTCTCAGGGATGCGCTCGTCTGGTGTCTGGAGTTGGGCTTTTCGGAGGTGAGGATGGAAGGGGATGCTAAAGTGGTCATTGATAAGATTAACAAGGCGGATGCTCGGGATAACAAAAGGGGGGGGGGGGGGGGCGGTGCTTGAAGAGATAGGACAGTTTTGTCAAGCCCACCCTGGTTTTTCCTTTCGATTTGTAGGTCGGTGTAACAATAGGGTAGCCCATTTGGTGGCTAGGAAGGCCCTTTCTTTGTACCCGTCTATGAGTTGTCATTTTGATTTTCGTGCCTGGCTTGCTTCCAGGGTGTAACTATTGTTTGCTTATATCAATATATGATTACCTTTTGTCAAAAAAAAAAAGGGGTTAGTTACCCTATAGCTTGCTGAACTGTTTCATTTGCTGTAATTGTTGTTGGGGATTTAGGGTGTCATTTGTTGTAATTGATCTTCTCCATTTGCTAAGCTGTGATTTTACAATAAGGGGTTAATTACCATGTACAAATGTACCTAAACGTTTGGTTCATACTGGACATATGCAGGTCACTCTTGAAGTCCCCCTTTATTCTTCAATAAGGGGCTGGTAGGATATAATGATTCCTTACTGCAGTTTTGATTAATGTGATTCAAGTTTCATCCAAAAAAAAAGATTCAGGTTTTTGTCGAGTTGTTGTAATCATTGATTTTCCTTTGTTTACCTTGAATCTAATTTGATTGGATTATATGTTTTTCGTTGAACTTTCAGATATTTCCAGTTATTGAACTCTATTAAGTTTTTTTTATGGGAATCTGCGCAAAGCTTTATTAATCAGCTAGAACTGCTACATCATCCAGCTGCAGCTGATCAAGCAGAAAACAGGTGGTCTATCAAACCATATAACAGTCTCATCCCAACTAGTTCTCGTATGAGCCATAACATGTGCTGCTTCATTTGCCTTTCGACTAGCATACTTCCAATCCCCTCCTCCTGCCTCCAGCAAAAGCTTCCTAATCTTGCGACACACTACTCCCACTTCAGTTTGAACTTCGTGCACCCCATTAAGGCTCTTCACAAGATTCATGCAGTCTACTTCAAGGGTAGGTACTCCTAACTGGTGCTAAGCTGCAATTTGTATGCCCATTTCCGCCGCTAAGGCTTCACCCAGCTCTGGGTTAGTCCCTCCTCTTGTGCGTTTAGCTGCTGCCAATAAAAACTTCCCCTCTGCATCTCTAATGACCACGCCCAGTCCCATTCCTTCCGCATCAATGCCCACCTCCGTATTCACTTTAATTCGTCCCAACTCCGGTCGCTGCCATTGTTGCCGCGCTTCCTGAGCTGGGGGCGTAGTTTCATATGCTTGATATTGGTGATACTCCTCAGCATAGGTAGCGGCTCGCATAAGGATCTCCTCTTCTGGCATTTTCATCCCATTAAACAGCTGGGCGTTGCGCTCCTTCCATAAAGACCATAGGAGTACCGCCCAATCTTCAAACTCTGTCGTGGTGGCTTTGTCCAGCACATTCCGCGTCCAGTTCAGGCAGTCTCCATCTTCTCTCAGCTCAAACCACTGGGATAGGTTGGAATTCCTCCATATCCTTCCCGACCAGCCGCATTCCCCGAACAGATGGGCTTGTGTCTCTCTCAAGTTGCAGAATGGGCACGCGTCACCTCTTCTTTCGCTTTTAGCGCTGATTCTATCACCAGTTGCCAAGGAATTACGCGCAAACCGCCACATAAAATGTCTTACCTTGGGAGGAACATTCATCTTCCAAATACTGTTCCACACTCTAGCCTCCCCTATCGGTTGGTAGTCATGTGATCTGTTAAACTCTTCCAGCCACTTTCGATACCCATCTCGCACCTCATATTTGCCATTCGCGTTCTCGGCCCATATGAGCTTATCAGCCTCATCCATCCCTCGCAGTGGGATCTGCAAAATGGCTTGAGCAATTGCTGTCGGGAAGCAGCTTTCAATTAATGCTGAATCCCACTGCTCAGTTTGCGGGTCAATAAGTTCACTAACCTTCGAGTCCACCGGTAACCCCATCGGTGCAGATTGGACAAAATAACCTGGCACAGTTGGGACCCACCGATCACCCCATATCCGCACCTTGTCCCCGTTTCCTATTCGCCATCTCAGCCCGCCACACAGCCACTCCTGTGAGCACATGAGACTCCGCCATACGAAACTCGATCGCGGCCCCATCTTTGCTTCCAAAATCTCGGCATGTTTGTGGTACTTGGCTTTCAGTACCTGTGCAATTAGGGAATGCGGCCTTTGGTGTAGCTGCCACAGTTGCCGAGCAAGGAAAGCTATGTTCATGCCTCTCAGATCTCGAAACCCCATTCCTCCATCTGACTTTATGGCGAGCATTTTCTCCCTTGCTATCCACGGTATTCTCTTTTCATTTCCCTGTTGGCCCCACCAAAACCGCATAATAATACTGTGGATGTCATCAATGATCCCCTCAGGGATTTTGAAGACCGACATCGCATAGTTCAATTGCGCTTGTGCAACGCATTTGATAAGAACCTCACGCGCCGCCACCGACATAGTCTTTTCCTTCCAACCAGACAACTTCTTCCTCACCCACTCTTTTAAGCTTACAAAGAGCTCTTTCTTGGACCTCCCTGCTTCTGTTGCCAAGCCAAGATACTTGTCATGTTTTTCTACTGTCTTCATTCCTAGCGCTGAGCCCATCTGCAACTTTTGATGTGTTTTGATGCTAGCCCCAAAGGACACCTCCGATTTCTCAAAATTAATCAGCTGCCCAGATTCCTTCTCGTACGCCTTCAATATTCGCTTCAACTCCATGCTTTCATTTAGGGTAGCCCTGGCAAAAAAGATAGAGTCGTCAGCAAAAAACAGGTGGGAGATGGCTGGGGCACCCCTGGCTACTTGTAGCCCATGTAGTTTTCTCTCCTGAACAGCCCTCTTAGTGTAAGAGGAGAGCCCTTCCGCCACCAGCAAGAACAAATACGGCGTAGGGGGTCTCCTTGTCTGAGACCTCGGCTCGAGGAGAAGACTGGCGATCGATTTCCATTCACAAGAACGGAATAGGAGACCGTTGTAACACACATCATCAACAATCGAATCCATCTCTCTTCAAAACCCATCTTCCTCATTATCCCTTCAAGAAACCACCATTCAACTCTGTCGTACGCCTTTGCCATATCTGTTTTTGCCGCAAAAAACCCTTTCTTATTCTTCGATTTTATCTTCATAGTGTGGAAGCACTCAAACGCTGTCATAATGTTATCAGCAATGAAACGACCCGCGACAAAAGCACTCTGTTCCGGTAAAATAATACTATCCAAGAACACCTTCAACCGGTTGGCCATTGTTTTAGCAATGATCTTGTAAAAGACATTGCATAAACTAATAGGTCTGAACTCCTTGGCCATTGACGGATCCTTGACTTTCGGAATTAACGCTATCAGCGTATGGTTGAGGTTCGGCGGCATGCTTTCCCTTTCGAAAATTTCCGTGATCAAAGCAGTAACAGCATCCCCCACTATATGCCAAAATTTCACAAAGAACAGTACCGAGAGCCCATCCTCCCCTGGAGCTTTCCTCATCCCCATTTGGCGCAATGCTCCAAATATCTCTTCCCTCGTAAATGGTCGGGTCAATTGCTGGTTCATCTCTGGTGTAACATGGGCCTCCACCGAATCAAGAACTGGGGTATGTTCTGGTCTATCACCAGCCGTGAAGAGAGGCCCAAAATAATTAAGTAGACAGGAGAAAACATCCTCTGACGGATCCTTGACTTTCGGAATTAACGCTATCAGCGTATGGTTGAGGTTCGGCGGCATGCTTTCCCTTTCGAAAATTTCCGTGATCAAAGCAGTAACAGCATCCCCCACTATATGCCAAAATTTCACAAAGAACAGTACCGAGAGCCCATCCTCCCCTGGAGCTTTCCTCATCCCCATTTGGCGCAATGCTCCAAATATCTCTTCCCTCGTAAATGGTCGGGTCAATTGCTGGTTCATCTCTGGTGTAACACGGGCCTCCACCGAACCAAGAACTGGGGTATGCTCTGGTCTATCACCAGCCGTGAAGAGAGGCCCAAAATAATTAAGTAGACAGGAGAAAACATCCTCTGTACCTCTATACCATTGCCCTTCCTCATCTTTTAATTTTTTTATTGTATTTCGCTTCCGTCGTGCAGAGGCTTTTTTGTGGAAAAAATTTGTATTTTTAGTACCATGTCTCAAAATCTGGTTAATTCAAGTTTTAGATATCATTTTCTTACTTGTTGTATGTGGTACCCCAAGTTGTACCCAGTGTACAATAGAATTATGAGCAGGCGGTTCATGTCAAAACGATGTCAATCGTCACTTGTTATATAAGGGAAATGAAGCTCGATGAATTTACTAAAAAATCATTCAAAATTTACTTGGATTTGAAGGATTTAGAGTTAGGGTTCACAATTTGGAGTTTATGGTTGATGTAAAAAATTGAAGGTTTAGGGGTTAGGGTAATGCCGACCAATCTCAACGGTCAATTATTGTTTTCTCTTAAATTGAACTTCGGCTTTGGGTTTAGTGAATCGAGGTATGGAGTTTATCCATTAGAGGTTAGGGTATAATATCCTGCCCCATTCATGGTCTAGATAGATATATCTCACTATGAGTACCTGGAGCATACGAGTCTGACCAATACATATGCCATATATATATATATGGAGCGTAGCATGCTCCACATGATATAACCGTTAGATTTACATTGATGATCTTCGACTAATCTCAACGGTCAACTCTCATTTTCTCTTAGATTGAACTTCGGGTTTCGGATAAGAAAATCGGGGCATGGGGTTTATCCATTAGAGGTTAGGGAGCATAGTATATCTCAGTTTAATTCATGGTCTAGATAGATATATCTCACTATGAGTATATGGAGCATAGTATGCTCCAGGAGCACACGATTCTAACCCCTAGCCGGTTGCCTGCTTCCATCTCCCTCTATACGACCAACAACCTTCCTTCTTCCTTTTTCTTCTTCCATATCCCTCCCAATTCGTCTCGACGACCTCAATGATTTCTCCTTTCCGCCGCCATAAACACGACTTCTTTTCGACAAGTCGAGGGGCATAATATGTTCATCGCTCCATCTTTTCTCATGTCCGGCAAATCGAAGGCCCCCTCGGTCAACTTCACCCTTGCGAACCTTATTCCTTTCTGATATGTCCTCTATCTCCTTCATTTTTCCCTCCACCGATGACGACGAGCAATAACAAGGACGATTTTGGAGAAGTCCAATCATCATTTAAATTCAACTTTATCTAGTTGCTACGTCGTCCCTTCCAAATCGCTAAGCCTTCCTTGTCTCATCATCTTACGCCTTTGACTTGTCTAGTCGCCTTCGACCTTCCTAGTTGACATGCAAGCCTCCTGTCGACGATGACGAGTTCAATGACTGTCGCCGCTGCTTCCTCGGTGTTCTTTGCTGCCGAGGATTCCGAATCGACTGCCGATGATGATTGGCGGTGAAGTCCGCGTGAATTGTTTGGAGCCGACGATAGGGATGTTTTTTTGGGTTGGGCGACTGACGAGTTTCTAGAATTCGTGAAGCAAGTCGTCGTTACCTTGCTCCGTACCAATCCCAAATGTGTGCAATTTTTGTCGGGGGAGATCGCAATTTCTTGTTCAGACCCAACGTAGAAGATGGGTTAGGAATTTGGGTAAAATTCTAATTCTAATTTTTTTTATTAAAATCTCTCATCTATTGCAAAACACGTTATTTTCACAAAATCCTACACTTAAAATACCGGGTTTTTAATGTGAGGTTTGAGCCTCAAATCACTCGTTTTAAAATCCTTGATACAAACGACCCCTAAAAATGTCGACCAAAATAGGAAAAAATGTCTAGGGGCTATTTCTGTCGACATTTTACCCTCGAGCATGTTGACTGCTTCTTGACTTGTGAGTTTCTCTTTCGACAGAGTAACCTCCGTTTAGTCACTTAATGCCTCGAATGTTGGCCGAGAGAGTCTATTTATAGGCTCTTCCATCAGGTTTGTAAGAGGAAAAGTAGGCGTGAAAGTCTTCTGGCCAATCTATCTAGCATGTGTCCGACTTAGCCTCCAAGTAAGGAATATTCACACAATTCTAGGCGATCTCAATCTCTGAAAAAGGGGGCCTAAGGTGCTTTTTTGGACTTGAGCTCAAATCTTTATTTTTTTTAACTCCAACAACTAGGTCTTGATGTCTCTCAATCGTACAAGGTTGTTCACTCGGATACTTTGACTTGAAAACACACATAAAACACTACCCAAAGGGCATCAAAATTGTAGAAGTGATCATAGGAGCTAAAAAAGCACTTGGAACAATTATTATGCCATTCTAAATTATTATGGCAACAAAGATATATGAAACTACGCAAATCATGGCATAAAATCAGAGTCTAAAATACTATAAGTTACGTGTCATCACATGTAATACAACTAGTTGCAGCAGTCACCTTACTCATAAAGCTCTCGCATATCATACCCTGTGTGGGTGTGGTCTTGCTAACAAAATAAATAGGTTTAATACACTTGTATATCCAAAACTTTCACGGTTGTGCCAATAATATCCAAATTTTCCGAAATACCACTTATATCCAATTCCTTCACATTCTTTAACGGTGTTTTTGGATATACAAGTGTATTTAACCAAAAATATATTGGGAAATGGATAGATTTGGCAAAGAACAACTTTAAAACATGGATATAAGTGGTATTCCGGAAAATTTGGATATTATTGACACAACCGTGAAAGTTTTGGATATACAAGTGTATTAAACCAAATAAATAATATATTCTACAATATGTCAGGAATGTAAGGCATTAATCTCAAGGGACACACAACCTGGTTTGTCATCTATTCATGTGCCTAACAGTTCATATTGACTAATCGGCTGCAAATGAGCCGAGTCGAGTCGAGTTTTACCCCAGCTTGAGCTCGGCTCGTTAATAAACGAGTCGAGTTCGAGATCAGCTCGTTTATTAACAAGCCGAGTCGAGTTGAGCTCGAGTTAGCTTGTTTATTAAAATCTTGACTTTTATTTGGTACTTCATTTTGTATATCATGATACATATGATTTATTTTGTTAGCTAATCTCATATTATACTTTGTTGGTATCACAACTATCAGGTTTGTGACAAATATATCCACACCTATCGAAATACACGAAATATCCAAAAATCGGAAGGTTGTGTGACAAATCTATCCACTTCCGTCTGAAACTATAACGACGTGTAAGACGGCGTTAAATTGACTAACGGAATGCTGAATCGATGCCATCTCACCTGCCACATAAGCCAAAAAGCAACTAAACTTTACACATAGATGCGAAATAGGCAAGTTGAATAAAGGCAAAATACAGCTGTATATCCACAACTATCAGGTTTGTGACAAATATATCCACCACTATCAGGTTTGTGACAAATATATCCACAACTATCGAAATACACGAAATATCCATTTTCGTCCACTCTGTTAACTCCGTCAGTTAATTTGATGACTGGACAGACGGTGAATGCTTAGTTGGCGTGTTTCTGGCCCCACTGAATAACGTGGATTAAAAGAGAAAAAAAATGTAAAAACCCTAAAAATCACAGACGGCGAGACTAAAAATCCAACCCATGAACACGTCCGATAACCACTGATCCTCCTCCGATCAACGCCTCCACCCACAAATAACCCTACCTTAAGTCAATTTATTCACGAGCTGAACAAAGTTTATCTCGTGTTCAGCTCGTTTATGAACGAGCCAAATTTCGAACGAGCTTTTCTCGAGTCGAACGTCGAGCCGCTCGCAAGCAGCTCGGCTCATTTGCAGCCCTATTACCAAGCACATACAAACCTAAAGACCCTTATGTCCTGTAAGTACTAGGAATCTAGCCCGTGTCCAGGTAATGGATATACTATCCTTCTATCTCTTTCTCTTACTTTCTCCCCTCCCTCCTTTTTCTTGGTTTTTCCTTATGACTTGATCGTTAGAGGTTAAATCTAAATTTCAAGCCTGGTTTTCTCTGCTGTTATGCAAATGAAATGAACGATCATCACTTTACAAGAAAAAACTTATTCTCTCCACTTCAACCTTTATATTCTCTAATACGTGACTTCGAATGCAAATTTATTACTTTGAGTCCCCAACCCTATATGATCCTAAGACTTTGGCTAGAACATCCTCTAAGAGCAATTGGAGTCGTTTTTTGCTTTCACTTATGAGCCTCAACTCTCACAATAATATGATGAATCATATTAATTGATTTGAGATGCTATAGTGCTAGTTAGTGGAGTGCGTGAAAACAAAAACATCTATATTCGGTTTTTATTTATATATTGACGTTGCATTATTAATTATTATGGTGGGAAGCCATATGATCGATACATAAACATCTGATCTCACCTAGTCACCTTACCGGAACCCAGGGGTAGAGGCGTAGAGCTACCTTAGGTTTCGAGGCCAAATTTTGAGAATCATGTATAATTGTTCTACGAGTTTTGAAAATTACATTTTAAACTAAAGCATGAGATAAATTTAAAAGTGTGCATTTCATAAACAAAGCCATTGCTTTAGCTTAGTGAAAAAATTGTCACTCTATTGACCATTAGTCATTGGTTAATACCTAATAGAAGTAACGTTAGTTCTTTTTTACTTATCATATTTAATTTATTCATAAACTCACTTTGGTCGTTTAACTTTCATATTCTAGTTTTATCAATACGGCAGATTCAAATTATGTTAATTTGGTCACTTAATTGTCATACTTCAATTTGTAAATCTTTCAAATTCAACTATGTCACGTATGTTTACTTCAATTTGTAAATTTTTTAAATTCAAACTATAACGACTCAATTCTACAATTCTTGTATTATGAATAAATTTGAATGTATATAATGAATGAATTAATTTTATTTTCTATAGAAAGTCAATTTACTTCATAGTTTTTCCATAAAAAGAAAAACTTACTTCATAGTTTACCTTTTCATAGTTTAGCTTCTCATATCATTACCTCCAAACTAAATCAATTTAGGGGTCATTTTAAAGTTGCGATTGTTAAATAGATGTATTGTTGTGAATGCATGTTAAATATTATACATGTATTGTCGAATTTGATGCATTGTAGAATACAACGTTTGGTATGTGTGATTGTGTATGTCACATCAGCTAAAAGCTGAGACAATACAATCTCAACTCAACTATCTCAACTAAAAGTTGAGATATAACTATTACTCATTTTGAGTGATATTTTGTGTCACTTCACAGAAATTGTTTCTGCTAAAAAATAAATAAAAAATGATGCATTCCAAACAGTACATGTATAGTAACAATCTCAACAAAATAATGGCAACTTCCAAACAACCCCTTAGTTCTTCAAAGTTAAAAATTCATATTTTCTTAAGTAAATTTTGGATATAATAAATATTTTTTTAAATACTAATATTGACAAATATTCACATTTCACTTAGGAAAATATTGAGTAATATGCTAATCTACTCATTTTATATAGAACATATCATGATAAATTTTTTTACTTATAATTGTATTTAGAAAAATCCTAATTATCAAAATCCAACGTCTTGCACAATTTTTTTTCCTTTTTCTTTCTATGATCCTAAATTGAAAAAATATGTCTCTTGATTCCAAATCTTGGCTCTGCCCTTGCCAACACCACCAACCTTCGCCTCATGGTCGTTTATTTAAATCTTGATTAATTGTCATTCGCTATCAAATAATATATCATCCACGAAAAGTAAAATACAGAAGAACAAAAACAAAGAGTAAAACCACGATAGAAAAAGAATTCATAGCACACGAGATATATATTACAAAGAAGAAACCATCATGAAAGGCGAAAGAAAAGTGATCGATCGATCAATCATTTGATGATAATGTGAATGTCATCGATCATTGGCAAACACAGAAGGATGTCCTCAATTACAATTGAAAATCAAGATGGTGATCAGATGGAAACAAATGAATGAATGAATGAATGAATGATTCCAAAATAATTAATCAGCCCACCAACCATCAAATCATCATCACTGTAAATAGTAATTGATACAAACGAGAGATCATTTATAACTTAACGCTCTTCAAAAGTAAAGCAAAGCCATCTCTTGGTTGTTTTACCGTGAGCTTTATGGTCGTCGCCACGCCTTTTATCAGCGGCAGCGGCGGCCGATCCTCCTCCTCCTCCGCCGGAAGCACCATTCTTCTTTTCATCCCTGGCCTTGGTGAATATCACTGTGAAACCTTCCGCCGTCGTTGGATCGTTTACGTCCCACTCCCCGAATTTTGGAAGAGCCCTCCCCTTCTCCTCCGATGTTGCCATGATCGACGATTTCTTCTTTTATTTTTTCTTACCCCCTATAGGTGGTATATGGTGCTCAATCTTCGATCTGGGTCTATCGGGGGAGGAGAAAGAGAAGGAGAGAGAACACGACGAAATGAATCCTTCAATTATAAATACAATAATATAAACTCCTCTGTCATTTTTTTTCCATTTTTCTTTATTTTACTTATTTAAGAATAGTGGACGGTGGGCATGGGTTTGTGGGAAGGAGACATAGTTTGTTTCCCGCTTTTTCTGGTGGTAGCTGAAATAATAACTGAAGCACAATTGCAAATTTCTATTACTTTCCTCCGCATCATTTTTATATAAGACTAATTTGGTCCAATGACTATGTCATCTCCATATTTGAACTCAATTTTATTATATTATATAACGCTGCTTCGTGAATGGTCCTGTTTAATCTCTCAGACTAGTAAAAAACTTGATAAAAGGAGTTGATATTGGGTGGCTTGGAGGTCCTTATATTTAAGCAAGCATGATGGTGGACTAGACTTTCAGAGATTTGAGGAGTTCAATCAGACTCTCCTGGCTAAGATTGTGTGGGATATCTAGAAGGAGTCAAAGTCTCTTTTGTATCGTCTATACTTGGAGGCGAAATCAAGGACTTTGCCATCTTTGGGTTGGCAAGGGTTGCTTAGACGGTGTGATTAACTCAATACCTCCAGTGGCATGTTGGATCGGGATCAGAGGGGGATTTTCTTAAGGATAACGGGCTTCCGACATTACATCCAGACCACCCTCGACCTCGGTAGAAGATTGTTCGGGTACAGGGAACAGTGACTCCCATGATTCATCCTGAGAAGGGCACTAGGCGTGGGAATTGTTTTTGTCAAATTTCTAAGGAGAAAATGGCGAGAGCCATTCGAGCAATTCCACTGCCAATTTCTCTTATTCTGGACCGATTGGTGTGGGAGGGTGAGGCATCCTGGGATATATACTATAAATATATATCCCAAGATTTGGAAAATTTAGAATTGGGTGGTGTTTGATTTTTTTCAATATATTGTTTTGTCTTTGTTTGCTAAGTTTCATCCTCAGGTTGCTGAATGAGATGCAGTTCTGAATAATCCAGTGCCTTGTGTTGTGTCTGCTTTGCTGAGAGTGGGGGGGGGGGGGGGTTCCAGTCATTGTGTCCCTGTCGGCGAGTTGGTCATATATGATGATGGGGCTACTGTGGGCCAGTCCCATGGGGCTAGTGGGTGGGTTATGCAAGATCAACCATGTATTGTGGTGTCTGCATTTGCAGCACAATATGAGGGGATAACAAGTGCGTTTCTGGTTGAATTGATGGCCCTACGGGATGTGGTGCGTTGGAGTATGTCTAGATGCTCTGTTCCATGATTTTTGCAGGTGATGCTCAAGTGGTGCTCAGGAAGGTTTGGGAGGGATAGCTAGAAGCTGCCCGTGGTGGGACAATTATTTAGGAGATTTGTACACTTTGGAATTTACTTGAGTGTTTGATACTCGGTTTGTTGGACGTCACTGTGATAGGGTTGTCCATTTAGTGGCAAAAAAATGCCCTTTTGTTGTTCCCTTTGATTCTAGGTTTCAATTTTGTTTCTTAGTTGTTTTTAAAAACATTTATCGTTTCGCCAGGTAAAGATTATTGAGATGGAAAAAAATGAGATGCTTCCCAGCTTTCTTCCGCCGTTTCTCAAGTTTATTCACATAAGCCAAGTGCTAAATGCAAGTGTTCATGCGGGAAGGGGGGGGGAGTCAATCGGTAGCTACTCGATCATCGCTCAAACAATACAAGTGAACCATTCAGAGTCCATAGCTTTTAGCTACCACTCCAAGTAACACCCTACCTTGTACGTTTTTCCTAATCATATAGTTCATACAATTGAAGCGGAATTGTAAAACTGGTGCTATAATAATTACCAAAATTGACCCAAATAAAATTTCGACATGAATTACTCGCGTAATGGGCTAACAGTTCTTGCAACTAATCCTTCAATATAACTAATCTGAATCTCTGCATTCATAGACATACATATATACTCACAACCATATACGTTGACTTTTCATAGCCATAGTCAATGCTTCATATACTATTACTACATACCAAACTTATACATGCCATGATCGTCACTACAAACACAATGACACACATATATACATATAGTCAACTTTCCACGCCTGTGGATATCTCACACTACATCAGAAGTAGGAAGGCAAAAATATCCGTAACCGTGGATATTCGCCCGAATTCGGCCTAGTCGGGTAGGGTAAAACCCGAACCCGAAGGACACTTCGTGGGTACGGGTAAAACCCGAACCCGAATATTGTGGGTAATGGGTGGGCATGGGTTTCTCACTATCCGACCCGAACCCGTCCGATTATACACATGCATATGTATTTTGTCTAGAAATAATCATTATTTTTCTCTAACATATTTTATATTTAGCATATAAATATAAACATTTTCATGAAATTGTGTTGTTTTAGTTAATTTTCTTCATTCTAGTGAATTCTTGTCGTACTTTTTCACTTACTTAATATAAGAATACGTGTGAATGTTAACATATTGGTTGGAGTTATGAAGAGAAATTAATATCCATGGATAACCGTGGATACCCGAAACCCGAACGGGTATGGGCATGGTTTTGATTTTCTACCCGTTTCACATGTGGGTATGGGTAAAACCCGAAGTACTTTGGGTAGGGTAACAGATATGCACTATCCGCCCCCCGACCCGACCCATTGCCATCCCTAATCAGAAGCTAGTATGCACATGAAAACGTTCTCAAAACAGTTTTACAAAAAGGTGTGGATTATTGACCAAAATCTCGAGTAGTCGTCCAAGCAAAGAATAGTTGAAGACCATACCTCATCTTGCCTTCAACTCTTGCTCAGCTCCTACCTATACACTTGTCTACTGCTGTTGTCGATGATCTGCTTACACATGACATAAGCAGAGGAAAAGGATAAAGGAGGGTAAGCTCGTAGCTGAGTGGGACAATCATTGCATCGTGAGTTCATAAATAAACATACCCTTACAATCATCTAGGAATCAAGCCAAAAAACTAGGATCAGTCCTCAGCCATCCGACATCCCACTAGGCAAAAGACACAACCACATTGACTTATGCATATGCGTCTTATCGTATTTTATTTGTAGGCGCCTGGCTACCCCCATGTTAATAACTCTCCCGGGCCACCATACATACCCAACATCCCGTAGGATGTGGTCATACATAAATACATACATACCCCCATACCACCATAGGTTAAGCCATACCAACACCACTCTGGGTGTGGTCATATCTTGTGAATAATATTCAGCCATCACCACATGAGAGGTGTGACTATCATGCATATCATAATCTTTAGTTAGCACCACAAGAGAGGTGTGACTATCATGTCATAATAGAGTAATAGCATGGGGAGCCCTAATTACTATGTAATTGACCATGAGACCAAAATACTCTTACTTGATATCCTTATACATGATTCATATCTTATCTTGCTTAATCATAATTCATTACTTGGACATGTTCTTGACTTGTCCACAATTGGGTCAGCATAGGTAAACAAGGAGTCCTATAATTGCGCTTCTTAGGGATAAACCTCGTGCAAGTCATCCTCCATAAGCATCATAATATCACCCTGGGAAGTTTATCCCCCACTTGTGAATCCAAATACAACCATAATATCACATCATATCATAACACCTTATCGAACAACCATGAAGTCATATCAACAGTTAAGCCACAAATGGCAACTTGTATGCAACCATCAACATAAACAAGGTCCATATCGATTAGGGCAAGTCAATAATATCATACAACTGTACATGATTCATCATATAGCACAAAATTCCATACACCCCTAATCATGCCATTCTATTTCACCAAGATTAATTCTAAGCATCATTATAATTATCATGATACGACAAATCCAGTATGTCGTGCTAATCCCTCACCAGTTCTGGTCGTTCAAATACCGGTTTTAGCTTCTCGTACTAAAACTTAACTTTTCTCAAACAAACCCGAAATCAAAATCCGAGATTGTCCTAATATCCCCAGCAGTGTCCCCGTCAATGTTAATTTCTAGCCTCCGGGTCAAATTCTCGATAAAATACATCAAACTCTAGCCGGAGCTAAATTCAAAAATTTCGACTCCGACCTAAATAATTTTCGAAATTCATGGACTAGAACCAGATGATTAATTATCTCGATGCAGGAAGCTCGTATATGAAATCTGGTCTCAATCCGGCTTTCCGATTCCAAAACCCTAATTTGGCTTATCGAAAAGTCAAGATATTCCTGAACCAAAAACTCGTTTTAAAGCTGTAAATTGATAACCTACGACGTATGAATGGATTATGCGTCGCTTACGAAATTTTTGGATCGCTATAGCTCAAGAATCGAGCTCTGGAAATTTCCCCCTCGTGTCCCCTCTGCACCCTCTTCTTGCTCTGTAGCTCTCGGTTAATAAAAGGAAGAAGAAGAAATGGGATGGGGAAAATGGACAAGAACAGATCTGGTGATTAGGGGGTGCTTATTCACTTGGCTAAGCCCCTCCCAGCCATTAGATCTGGACACACCAATCTAACGGTTAAAAAGTGGGAAGAACTTTGTATTTAATGACAAGGGTAGTTTGGGTATTATGGAAAATTATGAAGTATACAATCCGGATTTACAAACAGTACAAACCACACAAACATACGAACAATACAAAACATACAAATAAATTTACAAACAATACGAAACATACGAACTATACAAACAATACAAACTAGACCGACAAACAGTACAAAACATATTAACAGTACAAAATATCACTACTTACAATACAAAACAATAACTTGTATTACAAATAAATAAATACAAAGTATACAAATCACAACATAAAGTATAAAAACTAGACAAACAAACATTGCAAATTACAATGTATACAAATAGTCATATAAACATTACAAACATAATAGTTCAAAACGACAAAGTAGAATGATAAACGATACAAACCGAACTAATACAAAATCAAAAAATATACTTACAAACATTACAAAAGCGTTCGACAAACATAACAAAATAGACATTGTTGCCGAGAAATCTCCCATTGCCGGAAAATCCTATCCACTGTCGCCGGGAAATTCGCCAGAAAATCTCTCTGTCTCTCTCTCTCTCTTGGACACACTTTGTAGGACTCATTTATGTACTCCGAAAATTGATGGACGCCGGCGAATTCTAGGATGCGGCGGCGAGAGGAGACGTGTCGGCCAGAGACATTATTAATTATTAAAATAACATTCATTAAATTGAATTAATTAGAGCCATTAGATTTTAATGAGCTTGAAGGGCTGAGATCGACTTAGCCAAGTGACTAAAGGACTCACTCCTTAGTCACCTGATCTTAGCACGAAAATGGACTCAGGGAAATTAATAGGCGCTCCCCCACCGCCTACTTCCTTTTTGTATTAATTTCATTTTTATTAATTAATTATATATATATATATATGAACTCCCCATATATATATAATCCCCATATATATATATATATATATATATGGAAACGACTCGTATGCGTCAGACACATACTATGTGACAGGATTCTCTACCGTAGATCTAATCTAACGGTCATTATAAATTATATTAAAATTAGTAATAATAATTACTACTTGCACCCCTTAAATAATTATATGTGCTATGTAGCCCCCCAATAATAATTTGCGTTTTATTTTCTCACATGATACCTATTCATTTTTGTGAGAACTCAGATGATACCTTACTTCTTCTAGATCTTTTAATGAACACCCAAAAATTATACAATTGATAAAATAAAGTTCCATTAAAAGGTTGCCCCAATTCGACAATCCTAAACCACCATCATCGTCATTACGATTTTTCTAGATACCCCAATTGCAAACCCCTAATTTTACCATCATCATCATCATCGTCCTGCTTCTGACCTACATCGACTTTGGCTCATCTGTTTTTAAGGTCGCAGATGACAGCTACCCGTTCGCGCCGAATCCGAATAAATTGACGGTGAAAGACTATGACTTTTACGTCCTGTAAACAATGAGTAAGGCTGAAATGGAGATAAGGGATTGGGTCTCGTCAAGGGAATTCTCTTGGTCGGAGTCCAGAATCGTAACGGAGTGAGAAAGTTTGGACGATGAAGAGAGACGACCGTCGGATTACGGTGGCGACGGCGGCAACTGGATAATTGGGAATTTGGGGGGCTAGGGAAGACGACGATATCTGAAAAAACGGCATCGTTTTGTGCTCGTATCTGAATCGAAAGTGGCCTGGAGAACGGCGTCGTTCTATAGGTGTAGCTGAAAACAAAAAAATTTTGTAATGGTATGAGGGTCGAACCGGCGTCCTGTTCATTACACGAAGCATTCTTCACCATTCATGCTGAACAAGTATTTTGATTCAATAGACTTCCACTGTTTTATTTATAATATAGAATGAGTTCTTGTAAAATTAAAACACAAAACTAAACTAAGCAGACCTTTTGTACCAGGCCCAATAGGGCTTAGTCGAGCAGATCGGCGGCTGCCCCTGCCCTCCCTTTGTCTCTTTAACAATAATCAATTGTAAAGAAAAAAACAGAGAACAATAATGGCAAAGTTGAAAATTGGAAGACTACTTTACCTACCAAATCTACCAAACGATTTATCTTCCGCTTTTTCTCCCCTCCCCATGCGCTGCCTTCTCGGTTTTCCTTCAAACTGATAAGACACAGACTCAACCGCCCTCATCCTCCCTCCGCCTCCCTTGCATGTCTCCGCCTCCGCCCTTCAAGCAACCGCTGGTCGCTCAGTAGCGGTCTCCTCCTCCGGGCCACCATCTCCGCCTCTGATTCGCTCTAGCGTTTGTGGGAAGAAGAGCGGAGGAAAGTCGTCAGGAAGGACTAACCACGTCGGTTGTGGGAAGAAGAGCGGGCCACCATCGTCGCTTGCAACCTCCGTCGCTGATTCGTTCCCGATCTGCTCGACTAACCACGCGGTGTCGCCGGCCACGTTTCCACCGCCGCAGGTAATTTTCTTTAATTGATTGTTAACTATTTGGTACGTTCTATTAGAATAGTTGATCATAATGTGCTCTTATACTCCTGTTGAACATCCACAGTACGTGCAAGAACAGAAATTGAGTAGGGTTTCCGTGCTGTAATTTTCTGACAATGGATTATATATCGCAATGGTACCCGTAAGTATTGTTTACCAACTAATCGTTACGACAGTCTACTCCGCTTCCTATTCCTTTTGTCAGCCATTACTAACAGTTTTATTTATAGCGACTTTCTGGTTGAGCCTGGTTTCGTTGAAAAACTGAAGTATGAGGAAGCAGTATCTATGTCTAGTTTGTCGGATTCAATCGAGCTTACATTGGTGCAAGAGAATGGTGACGATGAGGTTTTTGTCATTCATCCTTCTCGATCGTGTTTGCAGTTATTGTGTTTGTTAATGCTTGTTATTTTTTTTTTAATTCCTTTTTCTTGTTTTAAATACAGGGCACTACTTACCTCATCTCCGGACGTGTCGGGGAGGTGAAGACATCCTGGTGTGCTGAATGTAGAGTTCATTTGATCCACCTAACTATCGAGGATGATTATTTGGATCTTGAGGTTGTTTTCCCATCGACAAACTTGCGCAAAATCGTTTCAGATGTAGTAAGTGATAAAGATATGGCCAATGCCGATTTCGTTACCCTTATCAACTTGCTTGGTGGAAACTCTTATGAGTTTATGATCGCATTGGGTCCTTGGAACAATGTGTCGAGTTATTTTGAGCTGTTATTGGTAAAATTATTTTTTCCTCCTGGAAACTGAATGCCATTTCAGCAATGTAAATAGAATCTACTAAAGTTGCTTAGTGTTCGCCTTAATATTATTTCTCTTGTTATGAAAGTTTATTAATGTGTGAACACAATGCTTTTTTGTACGGGTTCTGCCCTTCTTAATGACTTGTTGGTTGTATCTTTCTAGACTTATCGAAACATTTCTCAATTACTTATAAACGGGATCAGTTGCCTAATGAAAAGTAACGAAAAAAATTCAGGTTAATTTGGTTCAAATTACTGTATCATCAACATACCACACCCCAATTCGACTATCCAAAATGCCATTATCTGTTCACCCAAGCTACCCCATAGCTAACCATTTATCTCACCAACAGCCATCAAAACCCAATAACCATCAAAACCATGGTTATCTCCAATTACTGCCCATGGAAGACGATGAGACATGACAAACGTCGTCGTTTGTGCTTGCTGCTAAAGCGAGAGTGTCCCCAGGACGACGTCGTTCCACAAGCGTAGCTGAAACATGAGTACATGGATGTGGGTAAAACAAATAAGACAATATGGATAATCGAACAGGCAACCTTACGATGATAATAGCAAATCTTAACCATCAATGCTGTAAAGGTATTTTGATAGTTTAAGTGTACACGTTTTCTATACATATGTTGTAACAATTAAACATAACAACAAAAATAATTAAGGAAGTAAAGCAAAATAAATGAAGACGACGACAATTTTTGTATAGAAGTCAATGGCTTTACCGTGACTATATTATATAAAAAAGCTATCTACATGTGCATACCATGCATTTGGACAATAAACCTTCCATACTACTTGTAGACACCAGTTTTTGTCCTGGTTAAAACATTGTTAATAAAATGTTAATTAGTTTCAATTTAAGGTTTGCAATAGCAAATCTTTAATGGCCTTCTAACTAAAACCTATTTGTAGTGTTTGGGAAATGTATTGGTTATCATAACTGAATAAGATTAGCAATAGCAAATCTTATTTGGTACAATTTGGATTATTGAGATTAGCAATAGCAAATCTTAATCGATACAATTTGATAGTGAGGGCATGCTTCAGTTAGACGATCTAGTTTTAAATCGGAGTTAGGCTATGGAATGAATACGTGTATGATTCTCTACCGTAGATCTAATCTAACGGTCATTATAAATTATAGGCAAAATACACTTGCATAGCCAAAACTTCCACCTTTGTGCCACTTATAGCCACATTTGGCGAAATACCACTAATAGCCACTTTTGAAAGATGTTGCGTAGGGGTGTACATGGGTCGGGTGGTCCGGGTTTAGCCATTTTATCACCCAACCCATGCACTACGGTTTGGAAAAAATCAAACCTAAACCCTAAAACCCTAAACCCTAAACCCTAAACCCTGAACCCTAAACCCTAAACCCTAAACCCTAAACCACTAAACCCTAAAACCCTAAACCCGGGTTGGGTCGGGTTCTACGGGTTGTGTAATCCAAAATCCAAACCCAACCCAAAAGAGGCGGGTTGTACAAAACAAAACCCTCACCCAACCCAAAATCTTTGTTTTAGCGATAAATACGGGTGGGTTGGGTCGGTTTGGACGGGTGGGTCGGTTTGCGGGTATGTTTGTTCACCCCTAATGTTGCGTGGCAGATATAGCCATTTTCGTTAGAAATTATGACGGCGTTAATAACTCCGTCAACTTATTTGACGGTTCGCTGAAGAGGCGCCAAATCATCAACCACGTCAGCGACAACAAAGCAAAAATTGACACGTCATCTTAATAATTTATTTATTATTAAAAAATTTAAAACTTTCCCCATCTACCTGATCGCACGAGGCTACCAAAAATCCACATCTATTTCCAGAAAAAGAAATTAGGGCTTCCTTCTTCTCCATCTGTTTCTAGAAAACGAAATTAGGGTTCTTCCCAAATTTCCTCTTCCCCACGAAGGAGATACACGAAGCTGATCGATGCTTACTCCTCTTCCCCAAATCTTCTTCTAGTTTCTGAACGACTCGGCGCTTCTTCCTTCTTCCCCAAATCCCACTTCTGCTCGGCCGATTCGCGACCCCGAAATCGCGATTTCTCCTGGCCGGAACTTCACGCGAAGGTCAGCCATGTCCAAGCGAGCATCTTCCTCAACTTCGACTAGCATCAATAGCCGAGGGGCGGTACTCTGTTGGCACAAGAAGCCATGTGTGGTGAATACATCTGGAACCGAAGCGAACCCAGGAAGACAGTTCTATGGGTGTCCATTTTGGATGGTAAGGTGTTTAGATATGGGTTTTGAAATTGTCATTGATGTGGGTTCTAAGTTAAATGCTCGTATGGTGCAGGACGAGAAGAAGAACTGTCGTTTTTTTAGGTGGCTGCGAATGAATGTCGATGAAGATAAGCACCATGACTCTGAAATTGGGTGTTCGACTTTGAATATTGAAGAAAGTTTGAGGCTAGCTGAGTGTAAGGCGGAAAGGAGGAAGAAGGAGAAGAAACTTTTGGCTGAAGAGCTATCAAGATGGATGAAGGCACATGAAATTATGCTAGCTGAAGGAAGGAGAGTTCATCATGGAATCCATGTAATTCGAGCTTTATTGATAGTGATTGTCGTACTGAACCTAATATTGGTTATTCTTATGTTGCATCACGTTATTATATGGTAGGAAATTAATCGACATTGGTATGAGAAGCAAAAGGTTTCTGTAAACGTAATTGTCATCCTAAATGTTGTGTAGAAGCAATTGGTATTTGTGTTCTTAATGTAGTTGTGTTCTTAATGCTTGTTACACTATATTGATTTAGAAAATGCCACACATTTGTCAATTAAGGCTGGCTACATAACTTGGTTTGTCTTTAGGGTACGTTTTATTTGGATATGTAAGCGTAATGGATATGTGAACGCAACTATCTTTTGTAAGTTTATTATCCTTTTGAGGTGGTACTTGATGTAAAATATGAATTTAATTTAGTTATGGTACTTTGAACAAATTAGTCCTTTTTCATTTTTCCCTCTATTATTATTACAAAAGTATTTATTTTAATTCCATTGAATTATTACAACGTAAGAATTACATAACAGTGCTACTATTAATGTATTCTAGTCCCAAATCTCTTCCATTCATTATATGAGATAATGTAGTGAGACTGCCAATTGCCAAACCAATTTAACACAAATCAAAAAACAGAAATGGATAATTCACAAAGGCAACAAATGGTATTTCATAAATGAAAAGAACACAAATTAACACTTAACCAAGTTCAAATAAATAGAACTTAGAAACATATCCAAGGTAGTTTAGGCAAGAGGGTTGATAATATGAAAATCAATGCAATGGATATGTCTTCCTACTCGAAGCAAGGTTAGCTCAAATTTCAAGAAGGCTGGTTTGGGATCCTAGATATGTAGTGTAATGCGAATTGGGGATCATTTGTCGCCCAAATAAGTTGTTGAATAGAATTGAATTATTGTGTACGAAAGCAAGCATTGTGTTTTATGGTTGTTGTCATACTAACATTGGTAGAGTTGTATGTCGTAGGGAGTGTGGTAGCCATACATTAAATTGACTGGGCTCCTTTTTATTTTCAAAATGCAAAATTCCGTTTATCTAATGAAGTTTGAGTTAATTGGTGTCCTTAGATGAGCTAACATGAACGAAAGTATGAGGTCCTAAATTCAAAGGATCATATTAAACCTTACATATCTGAAGAATTTTGTTGCCCTGTTTTTTCCCAACTGAGTCCTATGACCCCTCTCCTCAAGAGGTGGCTCAGCCACTGCCCATAGGGTGTTTACGTATTCAACAATTGTAAAATGCAACATTTCAACGCTTAATTCTAACACAACGTGGTTAGTAATACAAGATTAATTTACGACATACAACGTTTTCAACAGATCTTGGTATTCTCATTGTTTACAACGTGTTAAACTATAGGAAATTAAATTGATTAAAGAAACTCCCATTGTTTACATAGGGACCAACTAACCATCCCCCATTGGCCCATTTTCCCTCCCTGTTTTTTGTTTAAAAACGAGTCTACATCTATCTATCTATCTAAAAACTATATAAAGGCAAAACAAGGTTTAATTTTTCAGTATTTTGAATTTGGTGGCAGGAGAGCGTTTCACGGAAGGGTATTTGTGACAATTCCATCCCAAACTTACAGATGTTGTGCGTTTTAATATGCAGACCTTCTGTTGTTGTGTCAGCCGGGCTATCCACCCCGCCAATTTGGGCCCGAACTGGGCCTTCCTCTCTACACCATCACCTCCCGCATCCCATCTCGGGTTTCCCTTCCCCCCTTCAGCATTTTGAATGAGTGAATAAGGCCGAGGATGGGTGAGAAGAGAAGCTAGATAATGAGGGCTGGAGAGAGAGTGAGAATTTGAAGGACCTTCCATACTATAACCAGGGGATGCAGTAAATTAAATATATGCATGTTGTACACGTTGAAGAGGAAGGATGCCACTTGGCTACCTCTACTATCTTTTTTCTTTGATCATTCTTTTTCCATTTTAATTTGTACTTTTGTAGGCTTTTGGTAATTTGGGATGACAGGTGGTTTTCATATGAAGGAAAAACAATCACATTCACATCAACGTGAAAATTATAATATATGTTGTATATAAAGGATAAATGAATGAATTTTGATAATTTATGTAAGAAAAATGTTATTTCAAGGATGTGTTGCTAGAATATAATACTAACTAATGTAAGAAAAACAATCACAGTATTTAATTAATTGTGCATTGACCGCTTGATGAGTCTAATTATAGGTTACATTTTAATTAGGTAGTTTGTAAATTCTTTGTATACAGGTAGTAATAATTAATAAGGACGAACATTTTGATATAATTTTTTTTTTATTTTGACATTAAAAATTATCATTAAATATGATATCATTAACGACGAAAGTACAATAATTGGTGGATTCATACAAGAGCTGCAAACAATCCCTTAATTAGATTGATTTTGCATTAATTATGGGTTTTTAAAGGGGGTTTACATGTTATTTCTTTACCGTGGGGGGTTTACATGTTCATGGGTTTTTTAATTAAAGTATTAAAAAAAACAATGTCAAAGTTGGAGAGCCGCTGCCAGAGAGGGAGTTGCTTCACGCTCAAACAAGGAAGAGGAACGCGGGGCGCGTGTGATTTAATTGGCTTGTTCGGCGAGTCAATCGATAGGGATAGTGGGGTATGAGATTTACCCATTTTTTTTGTCGGTTTCTAAGCCAAATTTAGCCAGAAAATACCCAATTTTTGGCTTTTTGCCATTTTAACTTTGTTGTTGGAGGAGGGTTTTTGACAATTTTGGCTTTTTGCCATTGTTGTTGGAGATGGTCTATATTTGGCATTTCCACAATAGGAAAGCGCTAATTTACTGTCTTCCATTTGAGAACAACTTTTAAATGCAAACATGAAGCTTCTGGTGCTGCACTTTCATCCAAGATTCTAGACTTTCCTCTATGAGTTAAGTTGTCGTGCTTCACAGACTGCCCCAAATAGGCCAACACAGAAATGTCATGTCAAATCCTTCCCGAAATAGGATTTATGGATATTGCCAAATTGAAGCCAGAGAGACGAGTTCTCAACTATTCGAAGTACAGTACACATCCAGTTTGCTATGTATGAAACTTTTTTGTATCGGAAGTTTGGCATGTTTGATTGATAACTCTGGCTAATCTTTGACAATTAAAAATGAGTACTTGTTTGTCATTTGAGTGGACAATATTCAATCGGGCCAACGGGCCGCCATTAAAGCTAGTGAGAAACAATGGTGATCTCTCACATGAGATGAGAGTCCGTACACAAATCATTTTGAACAAGCAATAGGAGCATTCAACATCAAAAGATAAGATTCATTCCAACATAATCCCATACAAAAGAAACACAATAGAAAGAGATGCATTGAGTGCAGGCCCCTACAACTAATATCATTTACTAGAAAAGCTAGTAGTGTTTTGAGAATTGAGAGCATAAAATTCAGACATCTTAAGGAACAACCCATTTGCCGTTTAGCCAGTCCTAATGTGGCCTCAAATCAGCCAGATTGAACGTTGTCTTCTCATCATACTCTATAAAGCTAACCTCGTAATTGGAGTTGATCAAGACCTTTGCAATCACGCCAACCCACCAGCCCTCGTTGTAGTAAGCATCTACTGCATCCCACACCTTGAATCCATCCACAACAATGATCTCCGGCGGACAAGGCCTTATGTTGCAAGCACGAATGACTTCTCTGAGAAACTCAGTATCATCATCATTCCTCAGGGTTTTGTACTCAATAAGGTACTTGTCTTCACCCGAAGGTTCAATAATTGTTGCAGCAAACCAAGCACCTTTCAAACCGTCTTCGTCAGTTAGCACCTCGACTTGCATTCCTTGAGTGAACTTCATCACTTCCTTGGAAAAGTTTGAGTTTAGCCACATCTGCATGTTTATGAAGCGATTCAACGAGGTTCAGACATTGTGAAAAAGAACAAATGCCATCTCTGATCACCCAATTCTCTGTTAAAAGGTAATTTGCAATAAATTTACCCCAAAACACTTCACATGGTAGGCCTAATATTATTGATTGATCAATTATCAATATCTACCCCAATGTTGTCGTGAAGAACAAGAGCACATGTAAGAGACATCATCAAACTAATTCAAGCAAGTTGCAGCAAGTGGATTGGAAGTTGAAGACAAAATTGATAAGGCTATATCAATGCATGAGAACATGATTGGATTTGGTATTAACTCATGCATGTGTTGTGTTGTATCGTGGAAGAGAAGATGACGATGGAAGAGGGCTCACTTGCATTGAGTATATGGGGTAAATCTATTAGTATCTTTCTTCTTCAATTGTGTATTTTTTTTTTTTTTTATAATGGTGATGATTGCATTAAAACAAGAAAAAGAAAGAGTCTGTACAAGAAACAAAAGGGACCAGCAGCACAAGACGTGCTAAGTAAAAACAAACCCAAAGAACAAAAAGCACAAGGGGGCTAGGCGAACCGAAAAGCCCCTGCGAACCCACACTAAAAGAAAAAAACCATGTCAAAAGTGGGAGGCTGGAACCAAACAAAACAAGAAGCGGTTCACAAGCCAGCACAAGAAAGCAACCTGAAACCCACAGTCAAAAGGTCAAAAATTACAGCCCCTAATCACCTTCAATTGTGTATTATATATGTATGCATGGGGTGTGTCATAGTGCAATGGGGAAGAGACATAAAAAACAGAAAGAAGTCTCTGTATCTCTGTGTTTGTAAGCAACAAGAGCCAAAAATTCTGCTAATACCCAACATTCTCTACTTTCCTCAACCTAACTAGATCGAGATTCAAAATTCCCTAAAATTGTTATACCAAGCAACGGAGCAGGAAAAGTCATAAAATCGAATTAGCTCACCTCTTTCTCCCGCTGAACCTGTTCGAATCGCGGCTCCCACTTCCCTTTAACCCACTGAACATGCAACCTCAAATCTTTCTCTTCCAACACAATCTCCTCGTCAAAGCCTCTGAGGAACACCGCGAATTTCCCGCCGGAGTGATCCGCAATAATAGCCCCTTCCCACCAGCCGTCGCTGTAGAAGGCCTCCACTTCGTCTTCGACCTTGAACTGGACCTTCTTCTCGGGAGGCGGCGGCGGACGCAATTGAACCCAATCGAGGGTTTCTTGCAGCAGCTTCTCCCCAGATTCATCCGCGTAGAGCTGGTCGTACTCGACTACGTAACGATTGGGGTTCTTCGCCTCGCGGCGGACGACGGTGCCGGCATACCAGGAGCCGCGGAACCCGCGGTCGTTGGAGCTGACCTCGACCCGCTCGCCCGGTTTGAATTGGGCCATCCACGAAGAAGATGGTTTCACCGTCGACATTTGCAAATGGAAGCGGGGGGATTTTGAGAATTTTTGAGAGTTTTGAACACAAAGAGAAAGGGAATGGGTCGACTCTTCAACAAAGAATGGTTTTGAGAATTAATATATAGCGGAAAGGGGAGGGGAAGGAAAAAGGGGACAGAAAGCACAGAATTGGAAAAGACAAGACTCTGTTCTGTTCGACTAATCTTCTCAGCAAAGGATTGCATGTACCTTGGTTGGGGGGAAAGGGGAGGGGAAGGAAAAAGGGGACAGAAAGCGCGGCTACCAAAAACGTCTCCTCCGTTTTTTAAGGCAACTACAGTAAGGGAGGAGAGGAAAGAGGAAAGAAAGGGGCAAAATTTGGCAGCAACCTGGGTTGCAGCCCGAAGCTGCTGCCAGCCCACGTGGCGCCTGATGATTGGATATGCATTAATTTTTTAATTGCCAACCAAAATGGGAAGATGGAAACGGAACGGAAGTGGGATGGTTCTTTTCGTTATTGCGTTTTTTTCTCCTTTATAACCCGTTATTGCTTTTTCCAATTAACAAGAAGTGGGAGATTTATCATTTAATAATGGACTTTTAGGTTTAGTTTTCTTTCTCTCGTTAGCTTTTAACCCTTCTTATAATATCATTATTCGATTTTCTCCTTTCTATCTGGAAGTAGTGTAGAAAGCTCTCCTTCGATTTGTTTGGGAGGAAAAGGAGAGAGAACGTGGGTTGCTGTTATAGAAATTTTGTTATTCTTTTTTCATTAATTCCAAACAGAAAAGGAAGTTCAATTTAAATGGAGCTCTATGATTATACGACTGGAATCTGAGAAAATTCTTCTATTTTTTTTTTTAATTTATTCCATTCTCGTGTGTTTTGTTGTTACTTTGGTCCAACAAACTCAAAACTAAAATGAGTTTATCTTTTTTGCTGAGGTAGTTAATAATGATGTAGGAATTGAGAGGAGTTAATTTAGTTACTAAATTTATCACTTAATTTAGTTGCTATGTTATTACTCAATAAAATAGTTAACAAAATTTTAGTAATAGGTTGACAAATTTCATTCAGATAACCAACTTTTGATTTGTTGTAGTTAACAAAATTAACAAAGAAGAACAAAGATCAAGGGTGAACCCAACATAAATCACAAGGGTTGCGTATGAACCCACAAAGATCAAGATGAGTACAGTTTACCCAACATTTTACCAAATTGTGTTGCAAAAAATAATGATTATAATATATAATTAATAAAATAATATATTAAAGAATTAAAAAGAGATGAACCCAAATTTCAACTAAACCGTGTAACAACATTGGGAAGGAGAAAAGATATGCCGTGATTTTAGTTGCACCAAATTTTATCTCTTATTTACTTAACAAATTAATAAGTTTCCTTCTCAAATTAAAACTCTAGCACATCCCTTTATATCCTAACAAAGTAACAAACATATAATAAAGAGGTTCTCTTCCAAAACCCCTCCATTTCTCTTCCAAAACCCCATCCCTTTATATCCCTTTCTACTGCTTAGCTGCCACTTATGTTTCAAATTTTAATTTTGAGATATTATCATAAACTGAGAAAAAAATAGACAATAATCAATTTTGACTTGACAACACTGATAGTTATAGATATGTTGTTTTAGTGGTGGGTTTTGTATCTTATCCATTTTGTTATTATCAAGGGATACAATCATACAAAGTAAAACGATCCTATGCTTTTATGACTATTGATATATACTAGGAATTAGTTCGCGCTCTGCCGCGGGGTACGTTTGATTTGTGTCGTTAGTGTTTGGGTTTCCTGAGGCATCAACTGGCCATTACCAGCGACTATTTTATTAATGGTTGCACTAGAGTTTGGCATTACCAACTATTTTGTGAATGGTTGTCGAAACTTGGTTATAAGCAACCATTTTTCTATGGTTGCCAAGAAAATGGTAGCTGAAACTCTTTTTTCTTGTAGTGCAAGCATGTAATTATTTGTGACAACTAGACATCGAAAAGTGTATTTGCTTATTGTGGTTGTAAATTGTAATTGAGACAAAGGTTGACCACACATGAAGAGATGGTTTACTTTTTTTTTTACAATAAATATTTAGAATTTAAGATGTTGGAAAATTATTGTCAATTCATCATATCACTTAAATTCGTCGAAAACTCATAACCTCAACAAAAATTTATGTATAACCAAAATTTAACCTATATTGTTGTCGTTCGAAGCTATCTATAATTTTACAAACTGTCAAACACAATCACCGCTATTTCCCTAAGGTAATTTACTTCACAACTAATGATAAGAATGGTACACAAAGCAAAGCTAGTGATAGAAATGGAAACCATGAAAGTTATACAATGTTGTTTTAATAAAACTGCCAAAGTGGTTTTAGCTTTCCTCGTTAATAAAACCTGCAAAAGAGAAATAAAATATTCTTAAATATAATTTGGATCATGACATTGTAACTAAATTATAAAATGGTTAATACCTTATTTTTGTCAGAATTACATTCAAACTTTCTATTTTAGGATGTGGTTTCTGAAATTGCTCTCTTATCAAGAGTTATGCACCATCCCTTATGCGATAATGGGCCGAGATAATATATAAATGGGCTTTATTAATGGGCCTAAGATAAGGCTGAATGAGGAGGCCTTGAAACTGTCTATTATTAGTATTATGGCGCAGTTGCACTAATGATTTTGGGCGGGAAGTGGGGGAATCAAGGGAATAAAATGACTACATTATCCTTGACGAAAATTAAGGGGAGAGCAGCATTTTTTGAATGAAGAAAAGATTGTAAAACTCCAACATTAATTAATCTCTAGACTCTAGAACCCATGTATATAAGTATGTGGAAGATGGGGAAATGTTATTGTGATGGCAATAATCAAAATTGCCTGCTCCACATCTCTTCTCATCAGGGCACGTAGTAGTGTAGGTAGTGATGAATTGAGATTCTTTTTGTGGCCAATTCTCTTGCTAAATTCCAACTAATTGAGAGTAAATAACACACCCATCCACCTTGCCTTTTGTATGTGGAGGCATGGGAAAGTGATCTTTTTAATTCATGTGTATGTGGTAAATGGTGGGCGGTAGAATTTCCACCTCATTTTTGCTTAAGGCCACGTTGGTGTTGACAGGTAAGGGGTCCATTACCATCCATCAACTAATTGCTCATAATAATTCGTACACATGGAAAATGGCAGGTGATGATGTGTAATGTGTTAATACATCATTTGGTTGGAGGTAAGCAAATAGAAATCGCCATCCACATGGGTTTAGCTTTAAGAAACCATTCCATGGATGTAATTTGGTTTGATGGGGTTATTTTGGAGGGGAGAGCACCCAAACCCAATGTTTTAACCAATAGTAGATACCAACACCATTAACTTACAGAATGTTGTGCCAAATTGATTTCAATTTTGATTTCAATGAATGTCCTTGTGACCGTAATTGTTTTTGATTGCAATAAAAGATGGAATCTTATCCATGAATTATTAATCATGTATTTTTTTCCGTTGTTAAAGGAGTAAAAATTCGTCAACTTCTTCAGTATATCATGGGAAAAAGGAAAAAATATTTGTCAGCCCCCCCTAATTTTAAATCCTGGCTCCGTCCCTGATATTGGGTCTATCAGTTATATACGAAATTAATTTCATATTTTAATATTGAAACTATGATAAATTTTATTTTGTGGTGAATTGAAAAAAGTAATAACCATCCATTCTCTAATTTTTCATTACAAAAATGAGTAAGAAAAAGTGTACATGGTAGCGGCAAAATGCAACGTAAAAAGAAAATTCAAAATTGTTAAAATTTGGCTTTTACCTTCTCAGAATAGCGCTTTTTTTTTCCGCCAAAAATTTGCGTGTCTTTTGAATTCGTCCCCCAGAAACGTTTCCTTCATTCTGACCCCCCATTCTCATTCTATCTTGCATGTCGTCAATCTGAGAGAGAGAGAGAGAGAGAGAGAGAGAGAGAGAGAGAGAGAGAGAGAGAGAGAGAGGCGATGGCGGTTCCGCGTTTCTGCCGACGAGAAGAGAGAGTTGACGATTCCAATCATTCCATCGACTGGCGACGGCGGTTCCGCGTAGCTGCCGATGAGTTGCGCGGTTGATGAAACCTGGTGGATTTGGGGATGTTCCTATCGGTTGTGTTAGGCGAATATGCTCCAACTGTAAGATAAAGAGTTAGTGATATCTCGCGTTTCCTTCTCCTTTTCCTTCCCCGAATTTTTGGTTTTCGTTTTCAGTTCTTTTATTTGCTCTTTTTTTTTTGTTTGGTAGAAATTGATTTCCTCTTTGTTTGGCACGAGATGCATACAAAACAAATCTGGATTGGTAAGAGCGGCAGCTATGGTCTCATTCCCTCGGATTAAAAAGGCCCCCTAAGGAACGATTGCAGGTAGTTGCTATACAAGTTTTCATTTCGTTTCTTTGAGTTCCTATAAAAATCAGCACATGACTGGACACTCCCCAATTACCGAGTCCAAACTTTGGGTTTCTGAACTCGTTTCTTTTATTTCGTTTTGTTTTCATGTTGATTTGAGGCTTGCGAATCGGGGGAGGAGGAGGAACTTGAAGGAACTTCGAGGAGTTAAGGTGCTTCGAGGAGGCCATGAATGGGAGCAGCACAAGCAAGGTAATGGGGATCGAAAACAGGTATCTAAGCCTCGAGTGTTTGTTGACAGATCTGGCCTTTGTTGATAGATGGGTTCTAAACAGAACATAAAAATAATCTAAATAGAACATAAAAGTCATCTAAATAGATCAGAGCTACTTCGTTCAGTTCTCGCGGCAGATTTAGTAGGGTAAGCCCTTACTAGACCAAGTATTGTAGCACTCTCCTGTATGTTCAGTTTCCAATAGGGATAGATTCAGAAAGGGTTATATCAGCGCTTAAGCTCCCTAAGGTGCTGGAGCACATAAAAGAACTGATGGAAAGGTTTCGTGGCCGTAAGGTTTAACCTGAATTTAAACTACATATGCTGTTTTACTTGCTTAAGAGAAAGCAACCTACTGATTAAAAGTCACTGGCTTAGTTTCTTCATTCTTGAATGTAAACGTCCTACTCTTTAATAGGTGATGCTAGGGGTTGATCGTCTCGATATGATTAAGGGAATACCACAGAAGATACTTGCATTTGAGAAGTTTCTTGAGGAGAACCCTCTATGGCGTGATAAAGCACTTCAGACTGGAGGTAAATTACGCATTTCCAATGTAACTGTTACAATTTTAGGCGGCTATACTGGTTAGACACATGAATGGGTTTCCATATATTTGGCTTCAACATCTGATTCAAAGATCTACCTGTTCTTATGCTGACAGTTTATTGAGGAGCAACCCGTGAGGCATTAGCTAGCCAGGTCTGCTTCACACACACACAAACGTTTTAAAAAAAAAACAACAGAACAAAGAAGAAAAGCCAGGTATGTCCTTTCAATTGCAAACAGTTCATGTCCCGCAATGTACCCTTCGTCCAACAAAAATATGAAGTGTTGATGGAGTTTACTTTTGTGAAATATACCAAGATAAAAGATTTTGTCGCCTAAAATCAATAATAAAATTGTAAACTCAATAAAAAGTGGTCATTGCTTTCCATGGGCGTTTCAACTTCTTGCTCTGGAAGTGCTAGTGAACTTCATTTGTTTTTATTGATGCTTCTGTTCTTTGCACCACGGGTTCTAGTCTGATGTTGTTTCTGTAGCAGACCAAAATAAGAAAAAAATAATATTAAACATGTACATTCCAACACAAAGAATCATCTAATCTTGCTGGTTAAATCATTAGTGTGATTGGAAAATTACCAGTTCATGTTCATCGCTTGGACGATCATCATGCCGACTAGTACTCCCAGCACTATGTCCTGTATGCTTCTTAGCTCCCTTCTCTTGTTGACTAGTATTGCTCCTAGTACGTGCCCCGATCTGTTTGAGGTCAAATAAACTCTTAAGCTAATAGCCATTTCTAACAAATGGATAATTTAGTGAATAAACAAATGATATATAACCTTCTGTTGTGGCTGACTTTTTCCTATGGGCTCTCCAGTAGTATTATGTCTGCTCGTTCGTTGCTTCTGGTAAAAACAAAATAACAACTGTAGGTTATTAACTAATAACTATATCAAGAACACCTAACCAGAGATGCTAATTACCTTTGGGGGCTGACCACCTTGGTCATCATCTCCATCATCGTCGTCTCCATCTTCTCCGTCGTCCCCATCATCGTCCACATCATCATCCCCATCATCGTCCATGTCATCGTCGTCATCCTCCTCATCAGATTGAGATTCTACCACGTCGGCTGGGGGGTTTTTACAAGTGCTCCTATAATGCCCATCCCTTAGCCCGCAGTTCCCACACTTTCTTCTTTTTTTCTTAAGTTGTTTTGTCCCTTTTCCTTTCCTACAACCCTTAAACCTCACTTGATTTGGGTTCAATACATCTTTGAACTGGTCTGGTATGACAATCATTTCTCTCTCGGCGGGGGTTTTCTTTACCATCTCCAACTTGTTACACGCTGCTGTCAACTCATCTTGAGCCATTCGATAAGAGAGAGGAGTGTCTGCTCCTAATAAGCAGAATCGTTGAGACATGAACTGTAGCGACCCGTACCTAATGCTGAAACTGCTGTCATCCCCCAATGTACTTGGTTCTGGCAGAGTTTGTAGGGACTTTGGGTTCTTCGAGCAACGTCTGAGTACCAGTTTTTCAGGAATAGTCTTCACTTTTTCTTCTTTGAGAACAAAAAGCATATGAACGCAGGGTATCCCAATACTCTTAAACTTTTGACAACTGCACTCCATATCGCTTGTTTCAATGTTGTATTTCACCTCTATGACCTTCTCTTTGTTGAACATGGTAACGGTGTAAGTGTGTAGGTTCTCCTCTTCAGTTTGGTTACCCTTAATGACTCCAATAACCTCCTCCAACTCATTTTTGAACAAAAGAAATGCAGCCTTTGAGAAAAGCTTTGCTGCACTTTGCTCGAGGGGCTTTAGGATTGAATTCTTTATAGGAACTACACCATAATTAGACTCAAAATCTAATCTAATCTCTGTCTCTCTCATGTCTCTGAGCCACCGGTCGTATTGAGTGAAAAAGTCAAGCAAACAGAATCTCTGATTTTCATACCTTGCAACAACCGCATTTATGCTTTCACATCTTGATGTGGTTGTCAACCCAGCAAAGAAATGTGAGCGCAAGTATGTGTCCGCCCATTCGTTGCGTCTCCCAAATAGTTTTTTCGAAACCCATTGGTTGTTCTGGAGTTCGCATTCCTCTACCAATGCATTCCATTTCTCCTCAAATTCTTCTGGCTCGTACTCAGCAGTTACTAACTTCTTCCACCGGGGTTCAAAGTCGGGTCGATTCTTCACCCTGCCAGTGATATTCTTGGACAAATGCCATGCACATAGCCGATGTGTTGCATTTGGAAACACATTAGCAATAGCTTTCCTCATTGCTTTATCCCCATCCGTGACAACTGTACGTAGCGGAATGTCCCCCAACATTTCCTTCACTATCTTCAACGCCCAAATATAGGTTTCGTCAGTCTCATTGGGCAACAGTGCACTCCCGAATAAGCAAGTTTTGAAGTGATGGTTGATACCTACAATGTCAAACAAAAACTCGGAAAAATCAAAATCTTTTGAACTAGCAGGAGAAAAGCTAAAACTGTGTAGGAATATGTAAATAATGGTAGAGTTCATATAATCAGAAACTTGCTGTTTTCTAGATGCTATAATGTGTATTCAAACAACAAAGCAAAGCATAATACTTAGAGGGCATACTAGGATGGCGTACCTGTAAAAATGACCAGTGGCATATTGTAAATGTTTTTTTGGTACGTTGTGTCAAATGCGAGCAACTCTCCAAAACACGAAATGTCGGCTCTGCAAATGCTGTCAGCCCAAAATAAAAAATGGAGCCTTTTTTCCTCATCAGTAGTGTATCGGAGGAGGAAGTGTGGGTCTGTGCTTTTCTTTGATTCTAGATAGGCCAGTGCAGTTGCTGCATCACCCTCGCTGATTCTCTCAGCGCGGTCTTTGGTGCTGAAATTTAACCCATCTTTAACTGTATACCCAAGTTTGTCATGCCCTCCAGCACAATGCACAGCAAGCTTAATGGCCTGAGAAGGTTTCATTCCGGCATCCTTTTTAAATCGGAGGTCTGCCTTGTCTGCTTCTGTTAATCCTCGATGCGACCTCAAGTAATGTACCTGATTCTGCCTAACTGGGTCATGAGTGTGCTGTGAGTTAAATATATCAGCCACCCACTTATTGCTTGTCTTGTTCAAGCTCACACGAAACATAGCCATGCACTGAAATCTGATCTCCATAGGCGACTCCCTCTTTTGTGCACCTTTATGCTTTTCTCGAACTCCCTGACAAGAACACACGAAGGCTGCACTTGTTACCTCTCCCTTGACGTTCTTAACCTTCCTTGAGCGACGGACAGAAAACCCCCAACTCTTAGCATAGTTGTTGTAGAACGCATATGCATCCTCAAAATCATTGAATTCCTGACCGATAAAAGGAGAATTTTGAATAACGTTTGTGTCATCCTCCTGTACAGTAGGACCATCGCTGTCAGAGGTCATTGATTCTGGTATGATTTCAACATCGCTGTCTTCATTGTTGTTGATATTATCTCCCTCTTCCTCCATTGGTGTGCCGTCTTTTTGTTGTTTGTGACTTTGTGGGGAGGGGCTGTATCGGGCACAAAGCAGAGGTCTTTTTGCTGTTGTTGTAACTTTGAAAATTTTAATGGCCGTAGTTTTACTCGCCGGCCGCACGTAGAGATGGAGAAGAAAAAGGAGCACGAGAGAGAAAGAGGGGTTAATTAGTTAGTAATTGGTATTATTATATTATTAGTTGGAGAGATGTATCAAAGATGGTAATTGGGAATAGATAAATTGAGGAAAGAATTAAGCAATTAATTAATTGTTGCAGATTGACAAGTGGCGGATTTTAATAGTTGGATAAAGAATGCAGCTAATTAGTTGGATAAAGAATGCAACTAATAAAGAATGCTTGAATTACCGGAAAAAAAAAATTTACTGAAGAATGCTTGTGTGTTATATATGGAAGATTCAACTCCCAAATAGGGGATGCGGATTGTTTCCATGTTAATTATTACCCGTATACAATATTATTTTCCTTTTCCATGTGGAGGTTAATGAGGAAGATAAAGTTTCCAGTATCCTTATAGAGAAAAACACTCACCCGTTGGCGGTTGACCCTATTTTAAGATCTGAATTTCTATTTATCGCCATAGGTTTTTAAATATTACGCCCTAAACCCCAGTGAAATGTCGATTTTACCCCAATCACTAAAAAATTGGTGACCATCGCTCTGCTGCTTTTGCGACTTCCGATCTCTGCTCCGCCAGTCGCCGCCAGCCAAGCTGGAAAAGGTAGAAGCAGAAGAAGGAAGCCCAAACCCACCTGCGTCGTCTCCTCTCTACATCGTGGAAGAAGCCTGTCACTCTCGCCGTCGAGCAAGAAAGAATAAGAAGGTCGGAAACCTGCTTTCAACCCGTTCACGCTGTACACCGGCTGATTTCCTTTGTCGTCGACCTCTTGCTTCCTTCCTTGTCGTGCTCCTTCCCTCTCAAGCTTCCAAGATTGCTAACTCCTTTTCTGCATTCACCATGAGCTCGTTCAGGACAGCAGTACAGGAGCTCGGTCAGGGGGCAGAAACCAGGAGCAATATGCAGAACGATAAGGACGGCAGGATGATGACAAAACGCAAAACCAGAAGTTCTTCCAAATTAATGGTTCGTCAATTTGCATTCTTTTTTCCCCTTTTCTCCATCGTTGGCAGAACTGAATTAAGGCATTGTGTTTTTATTACGATGAATTCTTTGCCGGAGAAGGATGAATCTCGAGGAAAGAAAGGTAGAACTGAAGATGGTGTGATCCAGATTGATGGTGATTTGCAGGCAGATTGGAATGACTTAGTTAGGAAAGGCCGTACCAGATTTTCTTACTTGCAATTCGCCAAGAAGGTATGATAATCTAGCCTTCCAATTTTCCCCGCTTAGAACAAAATCAATTGTTTTTATCCTTATGTTTCTTCTTCTATTGTAGGGTGAAACAAAGTTTACACTTCCAACAGTTCTCAAGTACACTAGAGAGGAAGTGAACCTTGCCCACTACATATTTGCTAAGGATCTTCCAGAAAAGGAAGTCCTGGTCGAAACCATGATGCAATCCTATACACGACAGGTGTTGTGGTCCCTCTGCCCTAAGTCTAATGTCGCTGATGATGTAATTACAGCCATGGCTTGCCAATTGAGCCTGGCGGAAGTTTGGAGGGATGTTGGAGATGGAAGAGTAGTCTGTTATCTACCTGCTGAACTACAAGTATAGTCCCATTTACTTTATATATTTATTTTAGGTGCAATATTCTGTTTCTCCTATTAAATGTGTTATCTTAGGCTTTTAAATGAACCATGATCAGGAAATGGTGATTAACTATGGCATGACATCAAAAAAAGCTCTAGAGTGTTATGGTCCAAAGTTCTTGGCAAGAGCTCACACGTGCAGAAAGGTTTCTTCTTAACAAGTCCTTTCTTGTTGCATTGAAATATTCCTCAATTATTGTTTCTAGCTACTGTTTGAATTGGATATGCGAATAAATTAGATGCTCCATCAAGCTTTTGATATTTCTGTAAATTGTATTTTACAATGCTCAGCTGAGTTTGGTCTTTCTCGTCGTTATTTAGGTGTGTCTGCCCATGAAAGATGCAATGGACGGTGATGCAGTTCACTGGTATTTAGCTGTCATTATGCTGGATGACAAACAAGTCCATATTTTGGATTCGTATCCTTCTAAAAAGCGCCAAAGATCTCGTAGAAACGCAGTAGTAACTATGGTATGGTTTGACCTCCTGATCCGAATAATTTGTGTTTTCATCTATTTTGAATAAATTGATTACTGCTTATGCAGATCGAATTTCTTGATGGCTTGTTTGAGGATCTTTATCGGCAAGTGGAACCAACACTTGATCCACCTGTGCTGGAAAAATTTTCTTTGACAATTCCTTCAATTCCCGAACAACGTCACGAGTAAGAATTGTTCGTTGTGAATAAATTAGAAACATACTTAGATACCCACAACTCATATGCTGCATCTTATTTTATGTAGGTCTGATAGTGGCGTTTGGGTGTGCTCATGGATGATGGGTGCATCTTGGGATTCTTCTTATAATATATGGGTAAGCAAGAATTCTCCTACTTGGCCTTGAAGGAAAACAACCTTTCGAAACAGCTACTAAGCCTCATTGTCATTGTCAAACTGTTGCAGCCATGCGGAGATATAAGGAGAATGCAAATAGCTTTATATCTGGTCCAACAGCCTACAAATTACATAAGACATGTCGTCATCGAGGAATCAAATAGGAATGCATCGAGATTTGTTGCCCAGACTCGTAGGTACAAGGAAGAAAGCCAAAAGAGCGTAATCCAGAACTAGAAGATTCATAGGGAGATAGTGGTTCCTGCAAACGTTTATGAATTTTTTGGTTGATTAGTTGTCCTGCCAGTACTCTAGTTTTGTTTCCCTTTTCATTTTCGTTGAGAACCAAAACAATACCCTTGAATTGTTTGAATTGTCTGCTTGTCTCGTTCCCTTTTCATGTTCGTTGAGAACCAAAACAATACCCTTGAACCTCTTTGACTTTCTGACGATATTTAGTTGTCCTGCTATGATTTAAAGACAAATTAGTTGTAACTGACTTTAAGTTACAGGGTCTAGTTGGAGAACATACTATATATACATTATCAATCTACCACTATCTCGATACGATCCAGCTCTGAGCAACTAAAAACACTTGTTATTGGGTTAAAATTTTGTTATTGAAGCTATTTGTTGGATCCAACATGGTTAGATTTGCTTCGATGAACGCATACATCTCCGGCGTCCTCCGGTGGCAAGATATGAGATATCCAAAGGGCAAAGCCAAGAATTGGCGCGTGTTTTGGGACGAAATAAAGATAAACAAAAAAGTCCACTGAACAGACGAAAGGTCAAAGTCGTCTTCTTATATACAATACCAGTCCCTTCAATCCCATAATGAAATCACGGCAGTTAAGGCTCATGCCTAGGCGCCTTCTTTAAGCCTTATCTCAGATGAACAAGCATCAGGAACAAAGCGACAAAAACGAGAACCAACATTCGGATTTAACAAAAAATAAAGGTAAACACCAAAACCAATCTAAAATGAATTCAATTGGGATCAAATTGATAGTAAAACCGACCGACTACCAATAAAAGTATAAATCCGACCGACTACCAATAAAACAAAACAAAAACTACTTTTCTAAAATGAATCAAATAAACTCTTTTGGCATTTTGAGCTGATTTTCCCCTTGAAATGTCTTTCATAAACGGCCCTTGCTTCATCAATAATTTGAGAGCTCCTTGTATTTGAGAGATCTTTGACTAAAATTATGGCCAAGGCTAGTCGACCTCTATTACTACAAACCTGCAGCAAATTTATAACATTACTCTTAACATGTTGATTTCGATTTGATAGTGTAGAATCTCACGTGGATGGAATCATATTTAGAAGGAAAGGATTGTATTATACCGCCGTATACGAATTATCATCAGCCTCTCCGTGCAACATCCACTGACAGACGTAAAACCCGCACTCATAGCTACGTGGAAAAATAGCATTTATTATTGAAAATAAGATTGTGAATCGAAATGAAATAATCAAAATACTCAAAGAAATACTAACTCATCAATTTGCTTAGAAACGTATGGAGGAATTATGATTTGGAACTTATGCACTTTGGGCACTTCATAGGTTGATGGCTTGTCTGGAAATTCTTGAAGCATCTTGTAAAAGAATTTCAACTGTAACAACAAACTTAACCACGTAACTATTACAGTACAAAATTTAAAAAAAGAAAAGAAAATTGACTTACTAAATTTACACGAAGGGAATAGTTTGATCACCCACCATTCCTTGCACCCTTTTCTTACGATTTTCCAGCAAACCCAAATCAGTACGCAAAGAGTCCACTACATGCACTACCTTTTGGTCCATGAAAACCACAATAAGAAACCAATGGCGGTTCTCATCATTCATTGGCAAATATATCTGAAATAAATAAACATGTAAATGATGACGAAAGAATGAATGGACTATACAGTAAAGGGCAAAACATTAAGAGAATATAGTACCCTGGAAAAATTGCTAATATTATTACACCATACCTTGGTGCATTCAAAGGTGCCGCAAAGATATAGGTTCTTATAATTTTCCACGGCTTTTTTTGGAGTCCAACCCATTTTCACAACCAAATCCTGGGTAGCAGTTCACATTCACTATTCAACTTTGGGAGAAAGAAAAAAGTAAACTTACTGTAAAGAGTTTTCCATAATTGTTGCTTACCTCAAAATTGGATGGAAGGTACCAAGGTCCATTTTTCCCCCAAGCCCTAACATCAACAGCTAATTTACAAGCTACAGCAGTCAAAATCTAAAATAAGCAAAACCAAAGATTAGTATAGCTAATATGTGGTCAAGTATGCCTTACCAAAACAGAACTACAAAATACTTACATAACCATGAAGCCACGTTTCTGGAAGCAAGTCCTTCAGTTCTAGACGACTTAAACTATGGCCAAAATTCTCAACAAGCCATTTATCATCTTTTAGACCATCACCAAAGATGAAACACGCAATGGAACGATCCTCATCATTATCTAACTCCATTATTGCAGTCACCGGAAATTCCACCTACGATTTGAATTTACCAAAACTTACAATACATAGGTACATCATAAACATTTTAAAATCACACAGGTGTAATTTCTTTAAATAAATTCTATATACCTTCCCCGATACATTTATATATTCCACAGCCGCATTTTTTGGCCTCTTGTGTGAATCATCGCCATCTGCGTCTGAGTCGGAATCTATATAAATAATTCCGTTTACGCTAGGTGTGAAAGGAACAACAGTGGGAGCTGAACTTCCAGATGCAGTCACCGGAAATTCCATCTACGATTTGAATTTAACAAAAATTACAATACATAGGTACATCATAAACACTTTAAAATGACACAAGTGCAAATTGTTTAAATAAATTCTATATACCTTCACTGACTCATTTAGATCTTCCGTGACCGCATATTTTTGCCTCTTGTGTGAACCATCGCCATCGCGATCTGAGTCTGGGTTTGAATCAATATAATAAACTCTTTTTACGGTAGGCGTGACAGGAACATCAGTGGGAGGTGAACTTCCAGATGCTTCATCAAGAATGCGTTTCGACAGCCTCTTTAGCACTTGAAATTCAGTATCAGTTTTCATTATCATTGCAGTCAAAGATTTAATCTTATCGTACAACTCATTGAACGTCGTCTCCATGGCTCCAAAGGTAGTCGTTATGGATCCAACATATTTCTTAGTATCATGCCTCGACATGCTAAACAAAAAAACAAAAGAAATAACATACATGAAACAAACAAAAGTCATAAACAAACAAAAGTCAAAGCGGCTTAAGGAGCGAATAAAGAACATACATGAAAGGAAAAGGGTTGTAAGAAAGGAACAGCACAAACGACCAAAAGAAAGAGCTATTTTAGTTGTTGCACTGTACCGAGATTTCTCCATTGCAATTAGTTTATCTCCCCGCCAGCACAGAAGAAAAGCCTTACTTTTGCTAAAGTCACCAGGGAAAACGGCAGGAGTTATTTTTTACAAGGTAAACTCTAGGCTGGCGTCCCTTTATATAGACCGCCAAACAAACCTAATTTATTAATACCATTACGTCCAAAAAAAGAATTCCTCTATTGACACCTAAACTGATCCAACTAAGGAAAGCAAGCCTATTAACAAGGAGTAGAGATTAAATCCCCACCAATGACAAGCCTATTTACAAGCATATTCCTCTATTGCGTTTGGCTCCACCACCGAATGAGGGAGGCCATCTCCACTGGACCAAAAAAAATTTCGGCCATCACTATTTATGCCCCGAACACAGACGTAATTACACATATCACATATGCATTGGAGAGAGAGAGAGAGAGACAGAGGAAATGATAGACCTTCAAGATATCGAAGTCTTCTTCCATCATAACAACATCTAAATCAGAGAATGCACGAGAGGGGCCTCAGTTAAGCAAGACCCAAACATATCCCTACTGTAGCAAGATAATGTGTACAAATTATATACAAGCTTTAATGGAAGGTTTGCGAATTCAAAGTACAAAAGAGAATTTGAAGACCTACCAACGATGCTCGGCAAACGCTTAACAACACCGAGTCTCTGAATTTATCATCAATCAATCGGCATATCTAATCAAGAACCTGAAAATTATATGCAAGTTCAGCTAAGAGAAGCAAGCAAGACAAACAAAGAGGAGGCTCGACTGAAGGAAATTTCCCAAGCGAGAAGATCCAACATCACCTATTGGGCCTGGTACAAAAGGCCTGCTTAGTTTAGTTTTATGTTTTAATTTTACAAGAGCTCATTTTATATTTATAAATAAAACAGTGGAAGTATATTGAATCAAAATCCTTGTTCAGCATGAATGGTGAAGATTGCCCATGGTAATGACCAGGACGCTGGTTCGACCCTCATACCATTACAAAAAATTTTTGTTTTCATCTACACCTATAGAACGACGCCGTTCTCCAGGCCACTTTCGATTCAGATACGAGCACAAAACGATGCCGTTTTTTCATGTATCGTCGTCTTCCCTAGCCCCCCAAATTCCCAATTATCCAGTTGCCGCCGTTGCCACCGTAATCCGACGGCCGTCTCTCTTCATCGTCCAAACTTTCTCACTCCGTTACGATTCTGGACTCCGACCAAGAGAATTCCCTTGACGAGACCCAATCCCCTCTCTCCATTTCAGCCTTACTCATTGTTTACAGGACGTAAAGGTCATAGTCGTTCACCGTCAATTGACGGCAGCGTACGTCAGCGTACCTACCCACCGCTATCGGCGATCCGCACTTCGGCCCACCTCTCGAGTCAGCACTCTTCACTTCTCCGATCCTTCCTCATCCGCCTCTCGAGCACAAGATTCAATCCATCATGCCTCGAACATATCACTCTCTTAATCCATAGAGGGATTAAACATCGATGGGAAGCGCAAAACCCAATTGCTTCAATCGATAGCCAGGATGAGAGGAGAGGGTTCGTCAGCCACTACAGACAACAATTGGAAAGGGGGTTTGAGCGTTTACATGAGTGGCAAAAGGAATAAATCACCGAACTAAAATTGTAAGTAAATATAACTTAATGGATTGAAGACATAATTAGAATAAAATTTGGTACTATAATTCGAAAATATGTTGAAAAGTTTGTTTAGGGGTTAAAGGGTACGCATAAAAAAGTAATAGGACCAACTAATCATTTAAAAATTGTAAAAATTAAATAATTTAATTCCAATTAATAAACACCGTTAGATTAGATCTACGGTGTAGAAATCCTGTCACATAGTATGTGCCTGACGCATACGAGTGTAACCCATATATATATATATACAATGTAGTTAAAATCACGTTTTAAAACTTAAAAACTTATGATTTTACGCTTTTAGGTCACTAAAACGCTTTCGTTTTCATATAAAAACTTAAGTGTATAAAATCAGACTAAATTGCGCTTTAAAGCTTAAAAGCTTAGTTTTTATTTCACCAAAACGCTTTACGTTTTTACGCTTTTAGTTCAATAAATGAGTATTCTTTTCATGAAGTTAATTATAAAAAGTATATTTTAAAAGTAAATCACCAACAACGAGATGTTCTGATTTTCGTCGAAATACTATCCAAACACGTGATTTTAATTGCATAATTTCTAACGATCGAAATATGGGTTTAGCTGAAACGAGATGTTCCACGCCAAGACTCCGATTATTGAGTTTGTCAAATTTTTCAGGTACTGAGGATGCAGCGCTGTGGGTGGCTCGAGCGGAGAGGTGGTTCCGGCATCAGAATGTTCCAGAAGAACGACAAGCTTACCTTGCGTCGTTTTACTTGGAGGCTGGAGCTCAACAGACAACAGTGGTGGGAGTGGCTGGAGCGTACCTACGTCGAGAAGGAAGAATTGATCACTTGGGAGCGATTCAAAGAGGAGTTTGTTGATCGGTTTGGAGGAACGAGCGAGTCAGCTTAAGAGCAATTGGTCAAACTAAAACAGACCGGCATTGTAAGTGACTTTCAGTTCGAGTTTGAACGTTTGAGGAATATGTGTTATGGCATTCCGGAGGAGACTTTGGTTGTTTGTATTTGGCTGGGCTGAAACCATAGATTGCAGTGGCTGTCAAGGTGTTTGAACCCAATTCGGTGCAGGTTACCTTCCGTGTGGTGAAAAGGAAGGAGGAGGAGCTACTAGGCTGGAAGGGGCTCTTAGGCAGGCAACCAAGACCTACCGGAGCGACCACGAACGTTTCAGGGGGCGCCGGAGGAGCTGGGGAAGCGGTGGGCCCCGGATGGGCGGGAAACGGAGGAGGAACGCCAACACCAGCGGGCGGAGGAGTTGCGGCAATTAGGGGAGGACCACATTTGCCATTTGTTGAATTCGTGCGCCTCACTCCGGCAGAGATGGAGCGCAAGAGGAGGGACGGAAAATGCTATAACTGTGATGAGCGCTACACCGTCGGTCATCGCTGTGTCAATGCCAACCTCATGCTCTTGTTCGGGACATTCGAGGATGAAGCGGAGGAAATGGCGGCAGAGCGGCCAAGGCTAACGCGGATCGTCAACCTTGAGGGCAAGGTTCAGCTGAAGTGGTGGGGACTGATGGAGGCACGGATTAGTGACGTGACACCATTTTATTACTTCAATTACGTTATTATTGTTATTATTGATATTTAAGGATATTCAGGTTGATTTTAGGGGATTTGGGGATTATCGGAAATATTTGGGAAGATATCGGATTAGTATGGTAGTTGTTAGGAATAGAGACTATAAGTCTACGTATGATTGTCATTTTGGGATTATCAGTCAATAAACAACCAATTAAGCAAATCTCCCAATCCCCTCTTCTCTCTTGGCCGATCGGCCTCTTCCACTTTCCCCTTTGTCTCACATCTCAACTCCCCAAACCCACCTTCTGCTTATTCCATCAACCACCCAAAACTCCATTCTTCCATCCCATACACGTCCACCATCACCCAAAATCCCCACTAGCTTCTCATTCCCTTATTTTCTACACCAACCCTTGATCCAGGTATTCATCAGACCCCCTATTCGAGTGCATCATAGCCCACTCAATCTATCAAATCAGAGGGACATGCCTCATACTCATAAAGACAATCAAGGCGATCAATTCTTCTTTCTCGAGTTCAACCCATAACGACACAAAGTAACCAATCACTCTAAATCATGGCACTCTACGGTAACTAAGGATTGACCCGAATTGCCTAAGGGGATCTTCTCCCTCATAGGTTTTATTTGCCCCAAAATTGGAAGATTTTATCAAGAATACCCAATTTCATGAAAATGCCTCAATCACATATATAAATCACAATACCCATTCACAATAGAGTTCACAATCTTACAATCTACAACATATCAAACTAGGGTTCCTATCATGCAAGTGACAAGGAGAACTACTCCATAGCTAGAAGAGTAATATCAAATAAGATAGAGGAAAATAGGAATGGTAACCCTGCCCGACCCGCCGGGTACCCATCCGTAACCCGCCCAGATGGGGGTCGAAAAAATCGCCCGTCGTGGATAAAGGGCGGATTCGGGTATGTCCGAAACAAGATAGTAGCTGGCAACGGGTTGGGATGGATCTCGTAGTATCTGCCCCGTCCGCGCCCTTTGCCCAAAACGACGAAGTTTCATTCAAGAAACTTAATCCCATTTAAAAAGCCTCTCAACCAAACTTCCTTTCACACAAGCAGAAAGCACGAGCAGCCATCACTATTCTGTCGCAATCCCTAATCACCCATCGCCTAGTTCCACCGCCAACGAAAAATCCCCTCCTTCTTCTCCTCAATATAGCGAGCGTTGGCCATCGACTTTGCCCTTAAAGATGCTATGCCACCTATTTACTCTTCACCAAACTCAGCGTCAAGAGGACGACAAGAGGACCAGTGTATTCGTGGGCAACGGGGGAGCTACGTTCTTGTAGGTCGCCGACGGTAGTTTTCCGCAAGGTCCACCCCAACTTCCTCTCAATAGTGGACGCCAGTAGTGGGGATCTGTGGGTTCCCCGAACCCGTCAGTGGATGGGGACGGTAGTCAGTCTACCCGTTTAGTTGCCGGGGACGGGGATGAGGAAAACCGCCGAGGTTGACGAGCGAGGATCGGAAGGGTTGTACCCACCCCCGATCCGCCCCGTTGCCATCTCCTAGAGGAAAAACTCATAGCAAAGTGATTCTCCTTCTTTCTAGATGCTTGACTTGATCCTTGTAGTAGAAATCTCCCCACAAATGTCCTTGGGTAAGTCAATTTCTCTTTTCCTTCCTTGCTCGGAGCTTTCTCTCTCTTTTATCCAACTTTCAATCCCGATGATGACACAACACAAGCAAAACTAGCATAAAATAACTCCAAGGACGATACAAATCAAGACAAACAGTATAAGATAAGGGGTATAAAAGTGTGTAATCTAACCCGAATCATGTGGTAACTCTGGGTGTAAAATGTCATTGTGTTCCATCAGGAGAAGCCTGTGCGTTGCATCTATATCTACAGCTTGTTAACCATAGCGGCTTCTACTTATGTCCCATGCTAGGAACTTCAGCAGCTTTCTTCGGTTTCTGAAAGCGAGAAGGAGAGGCCCCCTCTATATCATGTCATTTATGGCCAAGAGTTCGAGCAAAGTGAGACATTAAGCTGTTGGAAGAGAGATTTGATCACAACCGAAACAAACTGTGCATTGCACAACTGTAATAAATTCTCATGGAACCTATACAAGCCGTTGATTCAAGTTAGAGCATTTAACGTTTCACCAAGTAAAGATTATTGAGACGGGAAAAAATACAGATGCTTTCCAACTCTCTCGTATGCATGAAACAGTAGCCTTCAAAAAGTTCGAGAGTGAAGAATATTGAATAAGCCAAGTGCTAAAATGTGAGTGTTTCCTGCGGGAGGCGGACAGCGGGATGTCAGTCCAAAGCAGCTATGACCGCATCAACAACCTCTTGGGTGTTACTATTCCCTCCTAAGTCCTTGGTCCGGTGCTTGCCCTCAAAGATCACATGCTTGACAGCAGTCTCCAACCTATCAGCAAATGATGGGAACTGGAGATGTCTAAGCATCATAGCAGAAGACAGCAGCAGAGCAACTGGGTTTGCTTTCTTCTGTTCCGTTACTTTCTCGTTCCCTACATTTCCTGCCGACGCACCTTGCTCGAACACTGCGTGATCAGCTCCAACATTACCTGTAATACCAATGACCAACCAGCCGCAGGTTTTAATTCAATTGCAAGAAAAAGCACTATTCCGACAGTGAATTATGAAATGGGTACCCATATTCCATGGATATAGAAACATAATGGATAGGAGAAAAAAAAACCCCAAAGCATCATAAATAATCCAACCCATATCAGTTGGATTTGGTGGGACGCCCAATATTTAGGTTTTCCTGCCATTCAGGTTGATGTGATGAAAACCTGCGGCTTATAAGTGGCATGGAATAGTAAAGAGATGTATTTCCTAGGTCCCGTGGACTGACGAGGAAGAAATCAAATCACGTATTCATGCATGTTTTGCCAGAGCTGAATCGGAATATGCTATTTAAGAGCAAAGTATCTTTATATAAGAAGATCGAGGTCCCTAGCACCACCATAGGATCAAATTGAAGATTCTGGTTCAGCTACTTTTTCAACTCTAATTATCCAAGTAGGTGAACTTTTCACAACACTCGTTATTGTGCTTCTGATTATCAGGCAGCTAAGTTGGTTGCTTGACCAATGACCAGTAACTCATCGCAATTTTTTATAATGGAATTAGTATAAAACAGACAGAAAAAAAAAAAAACTAGAATCGAGTTACCTCCAGGCATCACTCCAGTACCACCAGCAATACCTGCAGCTGTATTTGCAACTAGATTTCCATAAAGATTAGGTGTGACCTACAAAGACAAAGGAAAATCTTTATGATCTGCAGACCAGCAATAGCAGCCTCTAAAATCGACAGCTTGGAATAGACAAGACAATGACTTGGCACATAACAAAAATCTTCCATAGAAGATGCTTTGCCTCAAGGTTTGAACTCAGGTTACAGCGGACAACCACAAAGAAGTTGCCAACAGCATAGACCTCTAAGGACTTGGCATCAAATGTCATCAGTTTCGCTCTTATCTCATATCAACTGATCAAATTAAGGTTGTATCAATGCATAGCATAACATGTTCCTGCTTGCAAGATGATGAATAACGTAATTCCATAAACTAAATAATAACTATTGGCAAATGATGTTAAAGGAAACCCAACTTTCTCGAAATATCTCAAAGCCACTCCTATCATATCAAGAATTCCAGACACTATGGGTTGGCCAGTCAAAGACAAGGCCATCCTCCAGCCGTTCTTGATTATGTACGTGGGTTCTCACTCTCAGTGTGGACGGATCACTTCAGAGCATTTGGTAACAAGTCATGTTAGTTAATCCACAACACCATACTTCTATACCTAGTTACGAAAAGTTAATCCACAACTAAAACAAGAGGAATCTCTCTGCCTCTGAGGACTGGGGAAACAGCGATTCCTTACCATAACATCGAATTGCTCAGGCTTGGATACAAGTTGCATGCAGCAATTATCCACAATGATTTCGTTGTACTTGATGCCGGGATACTTGGTAGCAACCTCTCGGCAGGACTCCAAGAACAACCCATCAGCGAGCTTCATGATGTTGGCCTTGTGCACTGCAGTCACTTTCCTCCTGTTGTTCAGGTACGCATACTCGAAGGCATACTTAGCAATCCGCTCCGAGCAGAACTTCGTAATCACCTAGCGCACCAAGTAGTATGAGATTCTAACAATGAACTCCAGTGAGGATTGACGAATTTTCCAATCGAGAAAAGGCAAATGGAAATGCGATTCCGCAGTACCTTGAGGCTCTCGACGACGCCAGGGACGACCTCGTGCTCCAGGCCGGCGTATTCGCCTTCGGTGTTCTCTCTAATCACGACGATGTCGACATTCTCGTGGCGAGTGGGCAATCCAGGCAGATTGAAGCAATTCACTAGGGAAGCGTACAAATCAAGCTGTTTCCTCAGCTGGACGTTCAAAGAGCTTACACCACCTCCCATGGGAGTGGCCAAACCTCCTTTCAAGCACACCTTGTTCTTCTTGATCGAGTCAATCACCTCCTGCGGCACCTTCGGCATATCCCCGTGGACATCGTAGCGCTCGAAGTAGACAGGAGCGTGCATCGCCTCCATGACTTGCTCGACGGCGCCTGTGACGAGAGGACCAATTCCGTCGCCGGGAATCAAGGTGACGGCGCGTGGAGAGCCGTCTCCGGGACGGGGCATGTAGGTGACGGATCGGTGAGAGGTGAAGCGGGAGGAGCATGACGATGAGGCGGCGGCGGAGGAGGAGAGAAGTTGCTTTAGAAGAGGCACGGATCTCTTCGCCATCTGCTCCAACATTGCTGCCGATGGATTACAAGGGTCGGAATTCGATAACGGAGAAAGCGGGTTGAGGTGGAAGGAAACGGGACAAAGCGGGAAATTATCACAGCCAACGGGACGACAGAGGCCTCCGTCGATCAAGACTCGAAAGAGAGATCCCAATTTCGCCGAAGGCGAAGCCGAGATAAGAGCAAAGGAAAGCGGAAGACCAAGCTGGAAACCACAATTAATTAGTTGACTCATATATTCTTCATTATTCTTTTCAGAAAAGAAAAAAAAAATTATAATAACCCTTTGTCTTCCATTCCACCCTATATCTTCACCTTATGCATGGATGGAGCACCTAAACCAGTTGATCAAGATGGAGGTTGCAGGAGGATCTTGTAAATGTAAGCCGGTCAAATATCTAACAATAGTTTGTCGCTGTCACATATCTTTTTTGCAGATGACATTATTCTCTTCGGCGAAGCATTCTTAGAGCAAGTAGGGGTGATTCTTAGGTGCTTTGAGAAGTTTGGTACGGCATCGAGGCAACAAATAAATAAACTGAAGTCCCTATCTAATTCTCAGACAATGTGAGCACTGCCAGTGGTAAGGCTATAAGCTCAGCACTTGGTATTCCGGCAACCAACAACCAGGGAAGATACTTGGGGGTCCCGATTATTCATGATCGAGTGTTAAAGAATACCTTCACCACCGTGATCAACAAGATAGACGCCAGGCTAGCTGGTTGGAAGGTGGGAAGCATGTCCATAGCGACGACTCTCTTCTTGCCTATACTACTAGCACAGAGTCCGGCCCGTTGGCCGGATTGTTCTTATTATTGAAGTATTTGTTGCTTTTCATTTGAAGTTGAGATTTCCTTCTATCTCCTTGAGCTAATGGAATTGATTGTAATCGTAATTAATTCTAATGGATTATCTCATTTTTATCTTCTCATAAATTGAAATTGTCTCGCTTCAGGAAGTGAGTTTGGCCATTGACCATTGCATACCTTGAATTCGAGGAGTTTCAATGAAAAAGATAATTTGACTTGAACTTCTTTTACCTTCTCTAATACTAAGAGCTAAAATGCCAAATTTGGAGCTAGATTGATGATTTTAGCTCCACCAAAAGATGATTTGCTCTCATTGGGCTATGGCTAAATTTTGGCACCCATACAACGCATATAGTTCCGACAAACCTCCATCACTCTTTTTATCACCAATACAACCACGGGTTAGGAATTTATGAAATTCTTTTAAATGACCATTGAAACTAACATCAACAGTGTCCACTCCTAAAAAGCTCGTAACTCAAGTAAAACTATATGTTCCAATTTCCTTGTACTAAAATAGAAAGACTAGCTGGTAGTTATAGTAATGGTCCAAATTTTTATAAATGCACATAATTTTCCATTGTCAAAAGAATTAGTGTTATCCAGTTTAAGAAACCAAGCAATTTGTAATTGAACAACCTTCTACAAAACACGGGCAACAGAAACATATAACTTCCACTCGCTTTAGTAACTTAATAGAGTTGAGTGACAAAAGGAGAGAGAGCGAAAATTACGGAGCGGCGATTTTGAGGCGATCTTTGGCGAACTAGGGCAAACTCAATGGTGACTATGGCGGTGTCTCCGCCAAAGGCTGGCAAGGATAAGCCGCCGGACACGCTAAGCGGATCTTGGAGACCTCCAGATGCATCTTCATCCCCAAACAGCAAGCGGGACAAGGAGACGGTCCAAGAAAAAAAGCGCCCTAGGGCTCTGAACGTGAATAACGACGATGTAGTAATAGAGGACATTACGGAAGAGGACATGGAAGCTGATGTTAAAGCGGGAAGCGCTGATACAGGGAAGCAACCAGGAACAGGTCAAGCTTGGACATCGGGGGCACGAAGGCTATTTAGCGAGGTGCTGAAGAAGGACGAATGGTATATAGCAAATTCTGACTCGGAGGATGTTGCGATGGCGGAGAAGGAAGAAGATGACTTTGTTGAAGAGCTGGAGGACGACCCAACGTGCCCATCAGTGTTGTTTACAGCAGCTGAGAAAATTAAGTGGCGAAGAGAGTGGCGCTCAGCCCTAGTTGTGCGTGGTTTAGGCCGGAGGGTTTTCTATCAACCGCTCTCGCGCAGACTAAACTTCCTATGGGCAAGGAGAGGCGAGTTGCAGATATCGGACTTAAAGAATGGTTGTTTTCTAGTGAGGTTTCGACACGAAGATGACTACAATACGGCTATCAATGGTGGACCGTGGCTGCTGGGGGATACATATCTCACAGTTATGAGGTGGCACAAGGGGTTCAATCCATGGACGACGGAGGTGAAATCTACCATGGTATGGGTTCAGCTGCCAGATTTTCCTATTGAATTTATTAATAAAGAAGCAGTGATGAGGATCGGAGCATTGATGGGAAGGCCGGTTAAGGTGGATAGAGCAACGGAAGAGGGAGCACGTGGAAATTTTGCTAGGGTTTGCGTGGAGGTGGACTTGACCAAGCCACTACTATCAAAATACAAAGTGGAAGGGATTAAATACTTAATCCAATACGAAGGGCTTGAGAATATATGTACTGAGTGCGGCAAGTACGGAAAACCGACGAATCAGTGCACGTGCATGACCCCCGGTCGTGGAAAAGGAACAAGAGTCAGTATCTATGGTGCCTGAAACACCTTCGGAGAGGGGTGGTTTGGATGAGCAGCAAGACTCGGTCTATGGGGAGTGGATGATGGTTAAAAAAAAAGCAAGACGTCCAGTGCGACTTAGCATGCATGGGGAGGGGGGGGAATTTGGAACAGGAGCGTAAATTGGGTGCGGCTGTTGCTGGTCCAAATCGCTTCTCAACACTTAGTGGGAAAGTAAATGAGACTTCGGGCAGGCATAGCGAAAATGATATGAGCCATTCGAAGGAAGAGGCAAGTGGAGAAGCGGAGAGGGAAGTTAATCACCAGAACGTACAAAAGACAAGCTCAGTGCAGGAGGGCAGGGGGAAAGCTGTTGGAGGGCGTGATCAGGTAGGAGGGCATGGTAGGGCACCTCAAAGTAAACAAAATGATGTAGCAGGGGGGACAAAGGGTGGAGTAAAAACGAAAAAGGGCAGTAAAAAAGCGAGTTCGATGGGGGTGGAAAAGAAGGGGCAGTCGAGTGGTGTGGCAATAAAGGAGTGTGGAAGGAAAGAAGGGGTAGTAGGGAGCAACCCACAAAAACATACTGAGGGTGCGAGGAACCTATCCCCTTTGGGTATTAGATGAGAATCCTCAGCCATAACTGCCGTGGTCTGGGGAATACACGGTCAGTTAGAGCTTTAAAGTCGCTTCTGCGGCAAACTTCCCCGAGTATTGTGTTTTTAATGGAAACACGTCAGCTGGAAGATGAGAATGCAATAACTAGAGAGAGCTTGGGCTACAAGAAAGGTAAGAGTTGGCCAGCAGATACCTCTAATGAAGGTCGGGCGGGTGGACTCTATTTATGGTGGAAGGATGATGTTAATTTAACAGTGATGGATGGCTCCCTCCATTTTCTGGACGCACGAGTTGAGGAAGGGCGAGACATAGTGTGGCGATTTACTGGGATTTATGGGTGGTCAGAAGCGGGAGAGAAGATTCAGACATGGGACCTATTACGTCGGCTAGCAAACCAATGGGCTGGACCGTGGCTATGCGGCGGTGATTTTAATCAAATTCTGACCTCGAGTGAAAAAAGGGGCGGCAATGAGGCAAATGAAGGTGAGATGGCAGAATTCGGGGAATGCCTACTGGATACAGGGTTGAATGATCTCGGATTTGAAGGATATGCCTTTACCTGGGAAAACCGTCGAGGACTGGGGGCGTATAAAGAGGAGAGGCTCGATCATTTCGTGGCAAATGATGGCTGGATGGAACTGTTCGGAAACGCACGTGTACTGAATGGGGAGCCAGTAAGATCGGATCATCGACCTGTTATGTGTGACAGCCTTGGTGAAGCAGATGAGGAAGTGAAGTGTGGCTGGTCCTTTCGCTTTGAGGCTCATTGGGAAAAACACGGTGACTGTGCGTGTGTAGTAGAAGAGGCTTGGAATGCATCGGGCGGCAGTGTGTTCACAAAAATAGAACAAGTACGTGACAAATTGCTGGACTGGAGCCGAGCCGTGTTCCCAAACTTTGGGAAGCAGAAGAGACGAATCCGTCGAGCGCTTCAAGTGCTGGATAGAACCCCCAAGACAGAGCTGGTTTTGCAACAAAAACGACAATTGCAGTCAGAACTGGAGGAGGTGGAATGTGATGAAGAGCTATTCTGGAAACAAAGGTCTCGGGGGCTAACCCTTACAGAATAAAATCTAGGTCCTATTTGTACAAATCTTATACACCATACGCCAATCAACAGTCAGGGAGCCAATTCTTGGAAAAAAATCAACGGTTCTGACACAATTTTTATATGATCTCGTTGTTTGACAGTTGTTGTACAACAACTTTTGTGTATGAGCCTAACACAAACTAGGTGCAGAACAAACAAATTTAATCTCAAAATGCTTTCCAAGGTTGCGTTTATTGTAGTGGATCTCTAATTCTTCAAAAGCAAGGTCACCACGAGCTAGAAAGAGATGTTTTAAGGAATGGCAACTCACAACACTTTGTCTTAACCATCATTTTGACATGTGTTTAAAAGCGAAAAGCAATAAACCCCCTTATGAACCAAAAACTCCAAGTGGTATGGCCAAATGAACTCTCTAGGAGTACTCTAGGCATCAAGCAGCGAATATTGCTTCTAGCATTGTTCCCCAATAACTATTCCAAATTTTGAGTTGTAGACTTCCATGATTCTTTTTTTTTTTTTTTTTTTTGATGGTTAAATCAAAATTGCATTAAACCCCAGCACCAATAGCAAATCGCTATGGAGCCCTCACAAACTAACAGTCCCTGTACATCAAACCCAAATGGTAATCACAAAATCAAAAGATAGCTACCTATCTACCCCAAGCCCCCTTTCAACAAAACAGTCAATCAAAGTTTGGTTCAAAAGCCATCTCCCTCGAATGAATCTTCGAGCAACACTCTGCAGCTGCAAAGGACTCCTCGCCGCAGCAGAACCATACATCCTTGCACACCTCTCCCTCCACACAAGGCTAATCAAAACACTCCAACACATTCTGTTAAGGGAGTTCACAGTAGTATTAGCACTCCACTGTTGCACACACCAATTCAACATGGAACCCCAACTATCAAGCACAGGAGGCAAAGCTACCCCCAGCACACGCATATATAAGTACTGTATATAAGAACAGTGAACAAACAGATGGTCCCGAGTCTCCACACCTCCAGGACACATCAGACAGCACCCAGATAATGGTTTCCCCCATGCAATAAGTTTGTCCTGAAGCTTTAGTTTATCATTTATCACCAACCACGCAATGAATCCATGTTGAGGTATAACATACTTATCCCAAACCAGATGGCACCAATTAACCTCATTCTCTTTCTGCCTTAATGACTCCCACACCCTCGAAACAGAGTAGGGGCACATAACCAAGCCATCCCACTGCAACTCAGAATGTACCACAGAGATATGAGGCCTCACCAGTTGTCTACACTTTAATAGCCTCTTCCATATCCAATTCCCTGCTGCACTCTCCTTCAAATCCCAGATAGATGACTGTTTTATCCTATATCTTGTGATCCACGCAACCCAAATAGACCCCTCTGCTGCCAGGAGCGCCCAAAGGTGCCTGCAAACACAAGCTTTGTTCCAGATGGAGAAATTTCTTATACCCAACCCTCCTTCTTTTTTAGGCCTTGCAATGAACTGCCATGCAGTCACTGCTCTTCTTCTCAATGAGGTTTCGTCAATATCCCACAAAAAGTGGCTACAGATAGACTCCACTTCTTTTATAACATATTTTGGTAGCAAGAAAATCCCCATCCAGTACTGCAACACACTCGTAAGAACTGAGTTAATCAGTTGAAGGTCTACCTGCAAAACTGAGGTATTTGGATCTCCAACTAGTAATTTTTCCTGTTATCTTTCCAATCAGCACCTTGGCCTCAGCCTTAGTAAGTTTTCCAGTAAGCAGAGGTACTCCCAAATACCTAATAGGCAAGGTACTATTGGGAAATTTAGAATACTCAGAAATCATAACCCTTTCCTCTACTAGAATGCCTCCACAAAACAACTGGCACTTATCAGGATTGCATCTCAAACCTGATATAGAATAGAAAGCATCCAACACACGACAGATTCCAGCAACCCCTCTGATAGATCCATTTGTAAACACCAACAAATCATCTGCAAAGCAGAGATGAGTGATGGACAGTGGTTTACACCTAGGATGGAATGGAATCTGATTTTGATCTGCTGCTAACTTCAACATACCATCTAAGACTTCCATTGCTACTGTGAAAAGGTATGGGGATAATGGATCCCCCTGCCTTAGACCCTTAGCCATCTCAAATGACCCACAAATCCCACCATTAAGACACACACTGATTCGAGGATACTGAATACAGGCTTTCAACCAGTCTATAATTGCTTAGGCAACCCCATATTCTCAAGCACAGAAAACAGAAACAGCCAGCTAACCGAGTCAAATGCTTTCATTATGTCAATTTTTATTGCACACCGAGGGGTAATATTCTTCCTATGATAATCCTTAACCAGTTCAGCCGCTAGGAGAATATTATCACTAATAGACCTGCCCCTAATAAAAGCAGATTGAGACTTAGAAATGAGTAGAGGAGAACAGTGGCTAACCTATTTGCCAGTACCTTTGATATTCCCTTGTAGATAGTATTACAGCAAGAGATGGTCGAAAATCCTTCATTCGCTCAGCATTTGTAACCTTTGCCACCAGAGTAAAAAGAGTAGAATTAATTGCCTTTGGCATCACCCCTGTTTGGAAGAAATTAAGAGCCTTCCTCAACAAGAGAGCCAATCAAGTCCCAATGGAGCCTGAAGAATTCAGAGGGGAATCCATCAGGTCCAGGGGCCTTATCCCTCCCTAAACTGAAGAAGACATCCTTAATCTCCTGCCTTGTGATAGGAAGAATCATAGAATTTGCCACATCTGGATCAAGGCATTTGAGCTTCATCTGCTGAAAGAAACTGGTTGGCTGAAGCTGGACCTCTGTATTTACTGTGCCAATTAACTTTGCATAGAAGTCCACCGCCACTTTACCAATCCCTTTAATATCAGTAACCTCCTGACCTTGGTCATTCAAAATTCTTGAAATTTGCTGCCTATGATTATGGACCCTTACAGTCTTATGAAAATAAGCTGTATTAAGATCCCCCTCCTGTACACTTTGAAGTCTGGCTTTCTGCCTATAGAAACTCTCCTCTGCTCTTCTCAGCTCCAGACACTGTTTAGCTAATTTCCCCTCTTCCTCTATCAAAACTGCAGTGGGATGTAGCAATAACTCAGCCTGCAAGGCTTCCAGCCTCCCTTCAGCAGCCTTAGACTTAACAGATATATCAGAATAAACTTCCTTGTTTAATTTTCTCAACCCCATTCTAACATGCCTTAGTTTACCATAAAAAACATAGTGAGGCCAGCCTGTCACCTCTTTCCCCCATGCTTCAGTTACCAGTTGCATATAGGAAGGATGCCTCACCCAAAACTTGAAGTACTTAAAAGGCTTAGGCAAACTACTAACATTAGGGGTAGGAGCAAGTAACATACCACAGTGATCAGATACCCCAGGGGGGGTAGTTTGCACTACACTAGCAGAGAAAACAGATAGCCAGGCATCATTAACCAGCACTCTATCTAGGCGCCTGGCTATAGGGTTCTCTTTCTGTTTGTTCCACCACGTGAACCAACTCCCTGCCACCTTATGCTCAATCAGTTTCATTTCCTGAATCCATCTCTGAAACTCCTCCATACTAGCAGAAACTGCCTCAAGATTTGAGGTTTCATCAGGGCTTCTAACAGCATTGAAATCTCCCATCACCACCATAGGAAGCACATGTTCATTCTGACTCAATAACTCACCATACAATTCCACCCTCTCAGACTCCTTGTTTGGGCTATATATCACCATTAGAACCATTGACACAGTACCACCAATTAAGACCTTCAAGAAATGCTTGCCAAACTCCAACATTGTGACTGACATGCCTTTCCTCCAAAATAACCAGATCCTACCATTAGGGGACTTAGGGTAGTTATTCAAATGACCAAAATTACCAAACCTCCTATTAACTATATCCTTACTATTAGCAACTCTTACTCTAGTTTCTATAACTGCTATAATATCAAGCTGATGTATGCGTATTTGGTGGAGCACTGCTGAGTGCTTTTCAGAAGCATTAAAGCCCCTGACTTCCATGATTCATACGGCCAAAATGTTGGACGTTTTGAGGGACAGGATAACGAAAATCATGTCGAGCACATCAAAGTGTGTCTAGAGACATGTGATTCTGCAAAACAACTTGGTATTGAGCCAGATGCAATCAGGTTATGCCTTTTTCATTTCTCCATATGGGAGGAAGCAAAGAGCTTACTAATTCGCCAATGTCCTGACTCTTGATATTTTTCATGCGTGAGACGATCTGGTCCAACCTTTCATATAAGAGTTCTTTTCTCTATATAGAATTGATAATATGAGAGACCAGATTGCACACTTCAACCAATGTACCTATGAAATTTTGTATGGTGCTTGGGAGTGATTCTAATAATTTCTTAGAGCATCCCATCACCATGATTTTGGACACGTACAACTAGTGCTACTTTGTCATGTATGTTGTTATACCCAAGTCTATCGAGAAAAATAGTCAAACTAATTACCCTACAGTCAACATATTGCTTCATTTGCATGGAAAAAACAAACATAAACACACAACACAACATATGAGGAGCACCACATGGCCATGAGACTTGGTTTACTTTATGAGCTTATCTGACTCCGGTGCGGACAATTTGTACAATTTTCATTGCATGACAGCAGCAATTAGACCTGACAATCAGGTCGGGTTGGGTCTCGAGTCACGGGTAAGGTCATATTGGGTTGGTTGATTTTGGGTCAAATATTGACCCAACCCATCGGGTTTCAGGTTGGGTTACATGTCGTTTCAGGTTAGAGCGCTCACAGAAACTATATCAAACATGCTTCATATGTTTTATAGTAAAAAAATTTTCACACAATAATTTACCTAACATATGTCAATTAACATATTCTCAAATCCTCCCATGCTAATCAAATGAAATACAAATTGCACAAATCGTCAAAAAACAATCATGATATATGATTATCTTTAAACTCCAAGCAGTCTTTCAAATCCTTGTGATTTTTTTTAGACATCTCACCAATTGATAAGTGATTGGGTTAATACCTTATTTTGGCCCGAACTATGACCATATAATCAACTTTGGCCCGTGGTTTCAGAAATTAACATCCTGGCCTCAACTATGCAGCATATAGACTCAATTGGCCTGACACATAGTTTGACCGTCAATTTGGACGGTCAACTCCGGTGACCGTTAGTCAACATGCCATGTCATTGCCTAGTCAGCCTAAAAATGATTAAAAAAATTTAAATTCAAATTATTTTCCTAATTTCTATTATTTATCATTTTCCAATTAACCAAAAAATAAAATTCTAAAAATATAAAATAATTTTTTTGTGATATTTGAAAATGATAAATTTTATAAATTAACCAAAAATTATCTAAATAAATTTTATAAATTTAAAAATTATGATATAAATTATATTTTTGTGGGAAATTTTAAAAATATAAAATAATTTGATAATTTTTATTTAATTTATAAAATTTATCATTTTTCAAATTATGCAAAAAATAAAAGTCAAATTTATTTTATGTTTTTTATAATTTATTTTTAGTTAATTTGATAATAAATAAGAAAAAATAGAAAAATAATTTGAAATTTGCATTTTTTTAATGATTTTTAGGCTGATTAGGCAATGACATGGCGTGTTGACTAACGGTCAACGGAGTTGACCGTCCAAATTGACGGTCAAACTATGTGTCGGGCTAATTGAGTCTATATGCTGCATAGTTGAGGCCAGGATGTTAATTTCTGAAACCACGGGCCAAAGTTGATTATATGGTCATAGTTCGGGCCAAAATAAGGTATTAACCCTAAGTGATTTTATCATTTTGGGAGTGACATGAAATGGAACTGGTCTAACGGGTTGACCCGCTAACCCACCCAGTCCGACCCAAAAAATCACGGGTTCATCAGATTCGGGTTATTCAGACTTCGGGTTATAAAAACTTCTATTATTGGGGCGGGTTCTGATCGGGTCAACAGTTTGGTTGCAATTGAGGCCCACCATATTAACCTCACCAGTGAGTGGAGGAACTGGTTTGGGCTGAAATCCCAGCTTTAGAGTTCATAGGGCCCAAACTTTCCTTTTTCAACATGACGGGCCCAGTCCATCCTAGGCTACAACAACATCGCTAGCATTGGGATTCTGCCAGCCGTCCACACCCCACGACTACAATACATAACGGCTATATTTTGTACTGTAATCCACTAGATCGCTCCACCGCCCCAAATGTCACGTCGGCCCTCCTCGCGTTCCATATCAAGCGTCCGATCTGAATCGAGAAAGAAATGATTCATTCTTATTCTCTTTCCCAATCAGCCCGCCCGTTAAGCGCTTACTTCGCCCCCTTCACCTAAAAAGAGGCAAAGGGCCATGTTTGTTTTCCCCCCTCTCTCTCCCTCGCTTTACCGATACTTTTGAGGAAATTCAACAACTCCGACCACCGCCATGACCGCCGCTAGTGCCGCCGTTTCCTCCTCCAAGAAGTTGATGAAGTTCACCCTCTCTATCATCTGGCCTCGTTTCAACTCCTCCAAATGGTACGTTCCACATTCCTCTGCTGAAACCCTCTTGTGGCTGATCCTTGTTTCTATTCTCCCTCTTACCAAACCACGGAGTGTGATTGGCGTGCTTTTGTGTTCTTGGAGCAGTAAAATGGCGGCGAAGATGACGGTGGCGAGGATAAAGCTGCTAAGGAACAAGAGACAGACGGTGGTGCGGCAGATGCGAAGAGACGTCGCTTTGCTTCTTCAGTCTGGCCAGGATGCTACTGCTCGTATCCGGGTAATATGGAAACCCTCCACTCCACTTCATTCGCCGATGCTTACACTCGGATTCGATGATTTCGAGTCCGGACTGCAATTTGGATATGCCATATCTCTGTCTCTTGGATAACTGTTGCTTCTTTGACTGGATGATTTTCTGTAATCATTTTGGTTGGGTTGTAGATTAACATAACACGGGCGTGTTTGTATAGGTTGAGCATGTGATCCGAGAGCAGAATGTTTTGGCTGCAAATGAGTTCATTGAGTTGTTCTGTGAGCTACTAGTGTCCAGACTTTCAATCATCTCAAAGCAAAGGTGCGTCCTCCACTCAAATACCTAATAGGGTTTAAAGTCTGCAGAAACCCTTCCAACCCGTGAGTTCATTCTCATGTGCTTCTGCCATGCCCATTGACTCGTTGTTCCCAGGGATTGTCCAGCAGACCTGAAAGAAGGAATTGCCAGTTTGATGTTTGCTGCCCCAAGGTGCTCTGAGATCCCAGAACTAGTCGCATTGAAAGACATTTTCCAGAAAAAGTATGGGACTGATTTTGTGAATGCTGCAACTGATTTGAGACCAGATTGTGGGGTTAATCGCATGGTAATCTCTCGTCTACTTTTACCAATCACCACCCTCGCTCCTTCCCCGAGCCAGGGAACTCCAAACTAGCTGCTTTTTCTTCGCAGTTAATCGACAAGCTCTCTGTTAGACCTCCCACTGGTGAAGTGAAGCTCAAAGTCATGAAAGAGATTGCCAAAGAGTATCAGGTGGATTGGGATACAGCAGAGTCTGAGAAGGAGCTCCTCAAGCCCCCAGAAGAACTCATAGTTAGTAACTCCATTCTTTTATTATCTCTTCTCTGTCAACCTCTTTCCAGCTGCTAACTAATTCTTTGCGCTTCTTTCTGCTTAATCAGGATGGACCTTCCACTTTTGCCAGTGCTTCCAGCTTCCCGGTTAAGCTACAGCCGAGTAACTCTGTTGAGCCACATAAACGAACCACCACCAGGTTAGTTATTTTTCTCTTGTCACCGTCAGTTGTCACACCAAGAGGCTCTAAATAGTAACGTTTCCCGTATCAACACCTGTGCCATTTATCATCTTTCACAGATCAACTAATGAAGGCCAACCTGGTGATGCTTATTTTGGAGATGCTGCAACTGCCGCTGATGCAGCTGCACAATCCGCAAAGCAAGCAATTGCAGCTGCACAAGCTGCGGCTTACTTAGCTGACAGGGAGAGGAATCGGTCTGATACCAGTCCAGGAATGAAGGATGACTATCATCAGAACTTCAGTGGGTCTTCCGACTGTCGAGGCAATGAAGGTTTCAGGAGGTACAGCTACAATGATGCGCCACCGCCAGCAACAAAGATGGTTGACGGTGATCATCTTCCCTATACAAGAAGACACAGCTACAATGGGATGATGGCAGTGCAGGAGGATGACCGAAATGTCCACGGTGGCACACACGATGATGACCACCGATGCTCCTCTCGGGATTCTGGCGTTCTGTTTGATGAATCCGACTGTGACGAAGAGATTGAAATGGAAAACCCAAGTCCAAGTGGTGGTGCTGCTGCTGGTTGTCCGCCTCCTCCTGTGCGTCTTCCGCCACCTGTCCCTGCAGTTCATCATCCTAAGTTGCCAGACTATGATCAACTTGCTGCTCGCTTTGAAGCTCTCAAGTATCGCAAACCAAAAGCTTAGACAGGCTTCTGACCTCATTTTGCACAGTCCTTTTTGCTTCATGCATGGAAATTATTCTATATTGTATACATCATGACTTAAATCTCTGTAATATCCATACAGATATGCAATCATTTGTATTACACGACTTGCTGAGTTGGTTCATGCAATATTTTCCGAGGAACCCTTTCGTATGTGCATTGCGCTATTAGCTGTGTACGACAGGAAGAAAACCAGCATACTTCACTGGTGCTTCGAATCATAAAGTGATTGGGTATTCCATCTCCATTCTGGCCGTAACTGCTTGCCTCGCTTGCTTTGCAAATAGTTACAGCTTCGCTCTAATGGGTTACATAACACCCACAGTGATACAACAGTTTCTTTCATCCTCGTTAGCATACAAATTACACACATGACGTAGCAGACATGCTGAGATTTATCCCAGAGTACAAACAACATTACTTAAGTCAAGAACACAATTGCCTTATCCCTAACTGCAGATCCTCCTAAAGAAGCGGCAAACTGAAACTTGTCAAGTGTCGTTCTTTTCCAAAGAGGAGACAAATGGATTGATTGGTGGAACAAACTGTCTTCCTATGGACTCTATTGTGAATACTCTGCACACGAGTAAATCTACAATGAACAAAACTCTTAGCAGCAACGGCAAGTCAAATATCCAAGCACGTGTAAGGTCTTGACTTCTCTTCCATTTCCACCCTCGAGGGCATCCTTTCCAAACTGTATAGGCTTCTAGGAGCACAACAAAAACCATACAAGTTGCTGCAGACTCCCTTACTGAAGGGATACACTCTTTCAGGAATACCCCTGTAGATCACCAAGAGCAGGTTGTAAAAAGTGGTCAGGACCTGAAGCAAGGTGCTCCGTATGCAGCTTTACACGGTAGCCCAAATTATGGTTTAAGGAAGGTTGGTCTTAGCCAGAAGAGTGTGTTGAAGTACAAACATACCTCAAATATGGGATCCGCCTGCGTCTTACTAATTCAAAGGTGGTCTGGTTGGTAAGAATAAGATAGCTGTACCAGAAACAAGTGTTAGTGCATTGTCTTAATGCTTCCAAAAGGTTAATTTTCAAGAAAGGTACTTTCTGCAGCAATACAAACTTTTATCCTTCACTTTTTCAGGAAGTAGAAGGAAGTTTACTGTAATAAATGGTGGAAATTTTATGGCCAGAGGTGAAAGACATTAGTTTTCAAGAGAGCTGTGTGATAGTATAATGCAACAAACACAGTACCAGCTATTTGCGGGGATAAAGCCATAATTTACTTACCTATGGAAAAGCAGGAGGAGAAGCAGAAATAATAAGAAGATTGACAAAGTAATCACCAGCAGTATCGTGATGGCATCCTTCCACCTAGACATAATGGTGTGTCAATTAGAAAATAGTTTAAATCCATTGAAAAACGAAGTCCAACAAGTAGAGACAAGCTCTCAACAAGTAATCATACCAAAACCTCGAGATGTTAGACTTTAAATAGGTGATATACAAGATGCCAGTCCACAGACACAATGCTGTTTCCCCACAGATGTACCACCTGAAGTATTATATTACATATAAATACAAGATAGTTCAGTGAGAATATATGGCACAGGCGATATAAGCAAGGATCAAAGAAAAACAAGTAAAGCACTTCATGGAAATATAACTGACTTAGAACGGCAGCCATCAAAAGACCTAGTAACTTAGCAGAACAAGAAACTGAACTTTCTGGTGCTGCTCAACCAACAACTAGAACATACAAAACTTCACGGAGTGAATCATCATCATTTCGTTCACAGACTACGCATCACAACCCTATTGGGAAATGAAAAGATATCACAGCTTACCAGAACCGACAATGATTTCCCTGGCCAATGCATGTTCCAAGCCAAACACAGTGATGATCAAACTGGAGAACGCATTTGTCACAATCATGACAATGCTTTGCTCGAGGAGGCTGCATTTACATTAGAAATGGTAGGTAACGAAAAGGTGACAACAGCAAAAACAGATTTAAATTCCCACAAAAATAACAGAAGACTATGCCAAGATGTCCAATAATTACCTGTTCAACATTGCAATAGGAACAAGTGCAGTTTCTGCATAGAGCAGAATAAACAGAGTTTTTATCAAAGTCTATTGCCATTAGATGAAGTTACAGTATTGCTAACACTCACGTCACACAACCACTGTATCAGTTGCTAAAAGAAAGAACATCACTTAAAACCTAACAATGAACAGCATGATTCAAAATCTAAAAGTGTAAATCAGCTGGAGAATTACATGGTTCCCCAAGAGTATCAGGAGAGTTGGAATGCAGGACCCTTCACACAGAAATCTGCCCTAAAAATTCTAGCTCTTTGAGATAGTCAATTTAGCATTTAACTCTGCCTATTAAGAGTATGTACTACTTGATACAGATCCAGGTGATGAATTACGATTTGTTTCTGCCTTCCCAATCAAGAACAGTAAATATATCATATCTCCAAATGAAGAACAAAAGGAAGCCACGCTAGATCAAACATACAGTGTAAAAGTCATACCTGACCGACGTTCCAGGGGGATACAGATCTAAAACCAGCTTTGTCCATGGCATTATATTACTTCCATGAAGCAGGCGTCCATGCTGAGTAGCATCAATGGTTATAACCAAGTTTCCATTTTTACTTGAAGCAGGCTGTCTTTGCTTAAACACGGAAAAGGTAGTTATCAGGAGGCCAAGTGTCAAAACAGACATCCGGAAACCCTACCATTAGCCCCTCACTGAACCTAAGTTGCAATCAATATCTGTTCCACTAATTTTAACGAGCTCAAAATCAGACTTACTTTGAAATCATTGCTGCCTGCCTAGCAATTGCGTTTCTCTCATTAAGGTCCCTCATTGCATCAATGACATAGCTAAAAGAAGAAAGGGAAAGAAAGAGGGGGTGGAACGAAGACTGGATTAATAAGAATGGACAATGAAACCCCCCAGAAGTTTAGCTACTCAATGTGTGTTGAGCATGATGCAATTAACGTACCCAGGAGATGAGCTAGACGTAACGAAATATTGAACCAAAGTTGCGAAGAACAACAAGCCATACAGAGCAGTAAACCTGAAGAAAGCAAATAAGAGGAGGTCAACAATAGCTGCAGTAAACCCTATACCAACTGTAGTTCAAGTAACTAAGCTCATGATTTACCCCATCTAGGATCTTCCAAAACCACCCTAAACCTCGAATGCACCAGAAAAGGAACCAGAACGTGCATAACCAAGAGTAGGGAGCAGAGTCATGCAGTGCATTCAAGTAAGTGAAACCGGAAATCACATAAATTTGGGCTAATTCGGCGACAGATTCTGATTAAGGAAAAGTGACTGGCATACATACCAAGGCTGCTGCTTCGTTTTATCAATCAAGTCAGTGTCGAAGAGAAAGAGAACTCCAGCATAGAGTAGATGCAGCAACACCAATGCTAGCCTCAATCCCAGCGATGATCTCCTCGCTGGAAATCATACATCCGAGAGTTGGAAAATGACAGAGGCGTAGATTGTTCGGAATTAAGAAAATTAAAAAAATGGACATACCGGGATCTGCTAGACAAGGGAAGACATCGAAGCATCGATTGGCGGCTCGATTGAAGGCATTGCGGCATGAATCAAAAGCCCTCATCGAACCCAAAAAATCGTCAAAAGCTCTTACAAGAGCGGAGCGGTTGGAAGAGGAGAGAAAGAAGGAACAGAGTGACTGAGCGAGTGATTGGAATGGGATTGGAGTTTCTTTTCTGATTCTGTAGTTTTGATTCAGAGCTTTGTCGACCGGGAAAGTGGTGTATTAACGGGACGGGGGAGGGAGGGAGGAAGGGCAGACAATGGAAGACTGCGAGGGGAGAGGGAGGGCAGCTACCAGAAGAAAATAGAAGGATGGGATGTTGAGACGTTTACTGGTTTTGGCTGGCGATTTGACAAATTGAGTTTATTTTAATGTTAACAAATCATTTCGTTATTTAATAACGATCTACTTGTTTTCTTATCCCTACTCCTAGCTCAAAATGGGCTTGGGATACCTTCACTAACTATTGATTACTAATCTATGCGTAAGTGAATTTGGATCTTTAAATTTAAGTGAATTCACAAAATTTAGATCTAAGGGTTGTGAATTAAAGACATTTTATTTTTTCTAGCTTCATTAATCGACTCTTATCTTCATCGTTCTAACTCAGATTTCAATTTTTTTTGCACAGATGAAACGAGTTCGTTGTGCTCTACAAAATGATATCAATTTTCAATATATTTCGAGAAACTTTTTTTCATACCTCTAGTTACCAACTACATACCATATGGTAACTTCTTCGTTTTTAAGTCGTTTTTGCAAACGTTTGCTATGGTATGTGAGTTGTAACTTGTGGTAAACAATGATGAAAGTCATACATTTGGTCTGCTCGGGGACCTTCTCGGTTCGCGGCCCCAGTATGAGCTGCGACAATTGCTGGATTCTCCGGTGGTAGTGGATTACCCATTGGTTGTGTCTCCAACCTGGTGATAAGGGAATCCAGCCTCTGTCTGATTTGTCTCAACCAGCTGACCTTTGGTAGCGTCCTGCTGGGCCTGAAGCAAGGCTCCCATCTGCGTCATTTGTGCGGCAAACAGCGTCATAGCTTCTGCAAGGTTCTGACTCTGCTCTCCCATGACTGGTTCTTCAATTGGGGTTTCTTCTTCAGAGAGTGATTCCTCCTTTTCTATGCGTTCTGCAATCGGATATTTGGACCTCGTTCGACAAGAATCAGGTCCTCTCGCTTTCAATCCTGTCACTGTGTTGAACCGACGTTCTGATACCACGTGATACGAGCACGGAACCTGTACACGTAGTTATCAAAGGACACAGCTCCAAGAACGAACAATAGAAAGACTATTTAGGGGTTTTTGTTTGTTTGGGATAAGATGGAATTGAAAGTGCAATCTCAAGACAAGATGAGAGAAGGCTCAATCAATATAGAAAGGTAGAATCTCGATCACAATCAAGGGGAAAACTTGATTGATACAGAGAAAAATTTCAAGCCTTAAGCTGAAAACCAAGGTAAAAATCAATATTCTGCTAAAAACTAACCCTAAAACTCGAGTTTCAGCCTTTATATAGGTCTGTGCAATTAAAAATAACAAAAACAACTTAAAAATTTGAATTCCCGTCACACAGGTTAAAATACCCAGTCATCCCTAAAAATACCCGATCAGGTATTTATCCTCCACCCCCGGGGGGCCTTCTGCCCAAAAGAAACCGGCTGCTGCCAAAATACCCGGTCGGGTATTGGCTTCTTCCACCGGGTATTTTCCTTGCCCTTCCGCTGCTGCGGCCGCATCAACTTGCCACTGTACTTTTAATGATCAATGCTCTCTTTTTAAGAACTCGCTCCAACACTAATCTTCCTTTCACTTTCGTTCCTAGCAAGAACCGCATAAAGTCCTCCTATGTAGAACCTCAATGGAGCTCAAAGCGAGAGCTTTGGGACACAAGGATGACACACGTATAGACACGAAGAAAGGATGGGGGTCGTTCTATCAACACCATTAAGCTCACGAACAACAAGTTCCTAGCAAGAGAACGACCCCCAAAGTCACAAGGCTCAAAGGGGTTGACTAGTGGATAAATCATTTCGGGGCAATCAACATTTGGGCGTGGACTAATCCTATGCCTCCATCATACTTACTAGTGACAACTGTGATGTTACTCGCCATGGTAAGTGGGATCTAAGCACATAATAATAAAACGATCGGCTTAAAACTCACATGGCTACCTAGTCACCCAACCATCTATTCCAATTCACAAAGCAACATGCATGGCAATTGTAATCAACAAGTAATCGAGTCAAAACATCCATTCATTTTTTGCACACATGAGAACTAAACATTTGCACTATCTGATAACATCGGATTTGCACATGTTTGCACCCTCGTTTCTTGATCATTTTGGCTTGAGTTTCTGCTTTCTTGGACTATTTTACGCTAGGTTGTGTTCCTTTGTCACATTTCAGGTCCTAGCATGTAATTTGAAGCATAGGCGCAAGTTTCAAGTCAATCGGAGATCATTTGGCAATTCGGGAGAAGAAACACGAGCATGACCTGAGGAATAATGGACTTCTACCTCATATAATGGACAAATAATCATGGAATTTTGTCATGAAAAGAAAGAAGACGAGACTACGAGCGTCTGGGATCAAACGACGACTGATTCGGAGTCCGGACGAGGGAGAAATGAAGCATTAAACAGAGGCTGGGTAAGCCACACGGGCATCCTGGAACTCCACACGGTCGTGTGGGTCCTGGCCGTGTGGAAATCACCGAGCCTTCACACAGGCAGCTGGGAAAACCACACGGCCGTGTGGCCTGGCTGCGTGATCTGGAATTTCTGTTTAAAACCCGATTTTCAGCAAAAGGAAAGGGGAGAGCTGGGTTTTTGGTTCCCAAACACCCAAGGGACGAACCCTAGAGAGAGAGAGAGAGAGAGAGAGCGACTTGGGAACATTCTTGGAGCTATTTTGGAGGATTTCTTCGCCATTGGAGCTCGGGAATCAAGCTTGGAGATGGAGATTGAAGATCTAGATCAGATTTCTGCAGTCTCTCTCTTCTCTATGGAGTAACTTCCCTTCACTTAGGTTTTGATGAACCCTAGTTCCATGTGTTAGGATCTTTCTTGTATGAAGTTTTGGATGCTATATTGTTTGATTATAATCGATTGAGGCATGATTTATTGAGTCAATTGAATCTTGATCAAATTCTCTTGATTTCTGCTTTAACCTATGATAGATAGAATCTGATTAGGTTAAGAGAGCTTCCTTGATTGATAGTGGTGAATTGGTTGTGCGAGAGTCAATCAATTCACTGCTTTGTACTGGAATTCATTCCAGTAGTGAAGTTCTGTGTTCATAGACTCAGCTTTCTATCCTGGTGAAGACTAGTCGTCTACCGGGTAGTTGGACTGAGAAGGCTTGGTCAGTTTAAGAGATTCCAAGCTAATTTAGGATCTTCCGCAGTTTAATCAACAGTAGATCAACCAAAGGTAATTGCAACTTGGACCTAATTGAGGATCTAGGTGGAATCATACCTTAGTGAGTTCCCAACTTGTAATTAGTAGAGTAGTCAGTAGAGTAATTTATAAATCAATCCTTAATCTAGTTTGCTAGATAATGAACTGAAGCTGAGTAATAGTAACTCTAGAGACCCGTGGATTCGATATTTATTACTTGTGCCACTATACTGCAGTCCCTTTCATTGGTTACACTTGGCCATTGTTAGGTGTTGTGTTTTAGCGTGTCAAGTTTTTGGCGCCGTTGCCGGGGTCTTTCTAGATTATTAGGAAAGGCAGAAGTTTGTTACTTTAGCGTTTTTCTTTTGTTTTCTGCCCTTGCTTTTCACTTGGGTGTTTTTTGTTATTGTTGGTGCAGATCTGAATCATGGACCCTCATGGCTTCTCCAATCATTGGGGGTATCCACCACCATCCGAGTGGTATTACCCCGAGACTCCTTGGAGTAACCAAGGACTAGGGGTGGGCATTCGGTCGGTTCGGTTTCGACCGAACCGAAATTATGAATACCGGGTCCCCGAATTCTCCCAAACCTCAAACCGAATTCGAACCGAATTATAATTCGGTTCGGTCGGTTTAAACCGAATTATAATTCGGTTCGGTTCGGTTTTTCACCCAAAACCGAATTTGTTAAAGTACTTGTATCTTCTCACTTTTAAATCATTTTTAACCCAAATATAAAACAATAAATATGTAATTATATGCATCATCAATGATAAAATCAAACTTTTCAATACATAAGTCTAAAACATTTCAAATATTTAAGTCTAAAAACAACTACAAACATAAAAATCCACCATTTGGAGCTTGCAATTATAGTATTTCGGTTTTTCGGTCGGAAATTCGGAAATTCGGTTCGGTTGAGAGAACCCTGATTTCCGAACTATCCATATTTTCCTTCCGAATTCCGAACCGAATAGCATTAATTCGGTTTCGGTTCGGTTTAATTCGGTTTCGGTTCGGTTCGGGTTTACCGAACCGTTTGCCCACCCCTACCAAGGAGGAGAAGACTATGGAGTCGGGTTTCAGTACCAACCCCCCTACTACAAAGAACAATCAGACCCCTGGGTATTTCAAGAACAATCTCCTTATCAAGAAGAATTCCTCCCACAACAAGAAGGGTCATCAGATCTTGAGTTCGCCACAGCCTTCATGGGCGATCCGGTAGAGCCATGCTACACTCCACAGCCAGATCCAAACTATCACTTGAGGCTTCTCGTGGAGCAGATTGCTCGAGTACCTGAGAGATCCTTTCCACGAGATGGATCCTCATATCCAGGCCATTGCCCAAACTGACTTCTCCTTTCCCCCGTGAAACAGAGGATACCCTTCGGAGCATAAAAGAAGCACATAGAAGTCATTGAGAAAGCCTGTTCAACAGTTTTCTCAATACAACTTTTATGCTTCCATACAAGTAGAGAGCGGAGGAAGAAAAAGGCAATCGTGAGGATGTTGATGGAGCATACAGAAGTTGTCAAGGAAAGCTCCCATGATAATCATGATCAAGTGTATCCTCTCTGGTGGTAGATTCACAACTTTCCCCATTTCCGCTCTGACATGCTGGGCCTGAGCGAGGAGATGCAAACTGAACTTATTGAGAACCTTGCATGGCGACTTGCTCTCCAATCAGTTATGGAAGAAGAAGAGAGAGAAAGGGTGAGGAAAGAAGTTGTGGAGGATGAGGGAAGAAAGCAAAGAAGAGGTAGTTCTTGATCTTTTCCCGAGGAGAGAGATCACATTTTGAAGAAGGAAGGGGGGTTGAAGAAGCGAGTGGTGTCCAGGCTGAGGATGAAGTTGAGGTGGAAGAGGCTTGCACCGGCCCTATAATACAAGTAATATCCCCACCAAACTTCGAGGAACTGCTTAGCAAGGACCCATTTGCAGTGTCTCTTTGCCAGACCAAGGCCACATCGACATCGGTCCCCTCTTGGTGGACGCGATGATGGTCAATCGATGTTGTCATATATGGTTTGGGGCAATGAGACGAGAGAATAGAAGAAGAGGTCTCGAGGATGGAGGCTTCATCTGCATCAAGTGCACGAGCTTCCATCACCAGTCATACCACATGCTCGTGACTTGCGACTGCCACCTCATTGACGAGAACCTCAACTTCAAGGAGGTTCTAGCATAGACCGAAACTTAGGAGCCCTCATCCGGCTCACGACGTGGACAGAAGCGCTTGTTGGGAGGCAACCCAACCAGTCGGTTTGCATTTCTTTTCTCTATTTCTCCTCGGTTGAGTCAGTTTTGTTATTTGATTTTAGAGTCAATAACTCAACCTTTGTGAGATTTTGTGTGGTGTTTGTGTTATGATTACTCTCTCTTTCTGGAATGCACCGCCTGACCCGTCCATCATCATTCACCCTTGATCTGGTAACTTCGTTCTAACCCTCCTTATCTTTCCTCCATTGAGGACAATGTCGTGCTTAAGTGTGGGGGGTGTTCGATTATGTATGCGGGTGAATGTTTGGCTGTTTGTGTGCTTGGAGCCTAGTCCACTGTCCAAATTTTTAAATTTGAGGGCTCCAAGTACGTGTTTCCTTGCAAATTGCCTGCTCAGTATGCTTTGAATCGACAGTCTCTATAGTAATGTGCAACCTAGGGAGGTAGTGTAGCACTATGGAGGATATTGAAGTATAAAGATTTTTCCTATCTAGCTCTCTGTTGTGCCAGTTGATTTTGTGAATTAGAGGAGCTAAGACCGTTGAATTCATGTGGTAATGGTGACTCTGTTTGGATTGTGTTATGGACTCGTGTATCGAACAGGGTGCTCATATGGAAAATGGGAAGCAGTTGGTCCTCCATGTCAAAATCATTAAATCTTAAACATGGGGTAAGCCCAACGTGTGCGGCACCGTTCATTGCACAAAATCGGGTTTTGGAAGAGATTTTAGTGATCCTTAGTGGGGTACTCCTACAAGGTGAAGCTAAACTGTCTCTAGTACAAGTAAAACTTCCACCCGTTGAACGGTTTGCCTACTTGAGGATGTGTTTTTAAGGGCACGGATAGAGCTTCCGACCCCCCTTAATTTCATTGACCCTCCACACGAGTTGAGGAAAAGGAGTTAAAAGAAGTACTCTGGCGAGCGCCAGATGTACAAAAAATTGCTCTTACTCGACTAATAAGGGTCGACCGTGGCAAAAGACTGCAGTTGGAACCCCCACCAAGTGAATGAAGAAAAAAAGAGAAAAAGAAATGTAAATGAAAGTGCAAAAAGGGGTTCCAACTGTGAAATGAAGTGAAAGAGCACCCCGGTATAACGAGTCCTTGGTTGTGAATGGTGTGAGTCCCTTTTTCCATGAGCTGGCTGTCTTACTTCCACTTCTTCTCATGATCCTGGCTTGAGTCTAGTACTCGCATTGAGAGAGATAGGGGACGTCTTAGAAGACCAATTGACCTCGTAAGCTGCTATATGATCTAGGAAATCCTCTACCGACGATCGGGGTTGTTTTTTGCTATAGAGGTCTGGAGAGCTGCATTGGTTTGAGTTAGGTTTGCTTGGGGACAAGCAAATAGTTAAGTGTGGGGGAATTTGATAACATCGGATTTGCACATGTTTGCACCCTCGTTTCTTGATCATTTTGGCTTGCGTTTCTGCTTTCTTGGACTATTTTACGCTAGGTTGTGTTCCTTTGTCACATTCAGGTCCTAGCATGTAATTTGAAGCATAGGCACAAGTTTTCAAGTCAATCGGAGATCATCTGGCAATTTGGGAGAAGAAACACGAGCATGACATGAGGAATAATGGACTTCTAACCTCATATTATGGACAAAATAATCATAGGAATTTTGTCATGAAAAGAAAGAGGACGAGACTACGAGCGTCTGGGATCAACGACGACTGATTCGGAGTCCGGACGAGGGAGAAATGAAGCATTAAACAGAGGCTGGGTAAGCCACACGGGCATCCTGGAACTCCACACGGCCGTGTGGGTCGTGGCCGTGTGGAAATCACCGAGCCTTCACACGGGCAGCTGGGAAAGCCACACGGCCGTGTGGCCTGGCCGCGTGATCGGGAATTTCTGTTTAAACCCCGATTTTCATCAAAAGGAAAGGGGAGAGCTGGGTTTTTGGTTCCCAAACACCCAAGGGACGAACCCTAGAGAGAGAGAGAGAGAGAGAGAGAGAGAGAGCGACTTGGGAACATTCTTGGAGCTATTTTGGAGGATTTCTTCGCCATTGGAGTTCGGGAATCAAGCTTGGAGATGGAGATTGAAGATCTAGATCAGATTTCTGCAATCTCTCTCTTCTCTATGGAGTAACTTCCCTTCACTTAGGTTTTGATGAACCCTAGTTCCATGTGTTAGGATCTTTCTTGTATGAAGTTTTGGATGCTATATTGTTTGATTATAATCGATTGAGGCATGATTTATTGAGTCAATTGAATCTTGATCAAATTCTCTTGATTTCTGCTTTAACCTATGATAGATAGAATCTGATTAGGTTAAGAGAGCTTCCTTGATTGATAGTGGTGAATTGGTTGTGCGAGAGTCAATCAATTCACTGCTTTGTACTGGAATTCATTCCAGTAGTGAAGTTCTGTGTTCATAGACTCAGCTTTCTATCCTGGTGAAGACTAGTCGTCTGTCGGGTAGTTGGACTGAGAAGGCTTGGTCAGCTTAAGAGATTCCAAGCTAATTTAGGATCTTCCGCAGTTTAATCAACAGTAGATCAACCAAAGGTAATTGCAACTTGGACCTAATTGAGGAGCTAGGTGGAATCATACCTAAGTGAGTTCCCAACTTGTAATTAGTAGAGTAGTCAGTAGAGTAATTTATAAATCAATCCTTAATCTAGTTTGCTAGATAATGAACTGAAGCTTGAGTAATAGTAACTCTAGAGACCCGTGGATTCGATATTTATTACTTGTGCCACTATACTGCAGTCTCTTTCATTGGTTACACTTGGCCATTGTTAGGTGTTGTGTTTTAGCGTGTCACTATCCTAATGCACCTCTCAATCATCATCATAGAACGCAATCGATCACATGCAACAATTCAAGTTCAATGCCAAGAAAGACAAAGATTCTCCCACAACCCGACCACTTTAAACAAAAGAGTTCAGAGTTCCAAGTGGAGTAGTGGGGCGAATGGAATCGGCTCCGCCACATATCTCCCTCGTCGACTACCTCTCTCGGGTGGAAGGTCCACCATCCTCATCTAGGAGTAGGCCCTAACGACGAGCAATCTGCTCGAGAAGGTCGTTCTGTCGGTCGAGGCGGGAAGTCACTACCACAACGTGGGTCTCTAAGCGATCCATCCTCTGGACGAGGGGATCACTGGCTGCTTTGGATGATGAAACTGCTGCTGGTGGTGGTACAGGGCGCTAGAGCATGGGACGCCGGCCGAGCTCGAGCAGGTGGCTTCTGTGGGAATGGAAGCCCTGGTGGTAGGGTCAATCCCTCTATGTACCTAAATGGTCCAAATGATTTCAATAACCGCATGGAATGCAAAGTTCCCTCTTCAAACTCCGAGGTGCGCCCCTCTTTAGTGCAACCCGCAAGATCAACATTGAAGTGGCGAGCAAGGTGGGTGATGTAAGGTCCCATCGACGTGATTTATCATTGTGTTCCCCCCATGGCCCGGGTAAAAGAAGTGGCCAAGACAGAGCCAAGATGAAGCTCACTAGACGGATCCGCCATGTAAGAGCAAGCTAACAAGATCATCTCGGTTATCTTGTTTGGATTGTGGTAGTTGGGGTAGAGGGAATGGGCTAGGAGTGCGACAATGATGCGCCAACTGTGGGTGGAGTGCAGATGCCAATGTGAGGGCTGGCCAAAACTGTGAGTTTCGGGTGCTCTGAAGGCAAAAAACCGTCAAAAATATGGCATTCATGTCGCAACCTCGTGTTGCGTCCATCTTCCCACGCAGCTCTGGATGTGGCTTCAACTCCCATTGCTCGGGTAAACCTGTCAAAAAGTCAAGGTACGACATTCTTCACCCAAGATTGTTCGCATCCGGGTTCCAAGCAGAATTGTGCTCTTGAAGATGGTGAAGGTACTAAAAAATTTTGACGCACGAGTTCTGCCTAGATATCGTATTCCATTTCGAGGAGTCGGCGCCATTGTTGGGTGTGCCACTGCCTCCCTCATGATATCTCGATAGTGGAAACAAACGTCAATCACAGCTCATTGGGAGGAAAAGAAAATCCCCCCCACCTTATGTTCCACCTACCGACTTCAAACATTTAAGCTCGACCACATCGTGCATATGGTTGTGGGTATTTCACGTTTTCATCCACACACAAATTTTTGAGCCCCAAACCCATGCCACGGTGGCTACCATCCACCACTCAAGCATAAAAACTTCACATTCATTCACAAAATAGCACTTGGTGGGCAAATGCTACAAATAAAAGCAAATCGATTCAAACACGCCCACCAAGGCTCCACTAGGCTCATGCAACATCATTCCACCATTCAATTATCCTAATTCACCTAATTCCTCGCCCTAATTCTAGATTCAACATTCAAGGCACTAAAAATTCTCCTCACTTCTCTACCTAGTCTGATTCTCCCAAAATAAATAAGGTAGAGCTGCAAAACCAGCTTGGAGGCTCAAGTAGGACGTAGGAGGAAGTGAGGCGAGGGCGAGGAAGGCAAAAAAACGTCCAGATAAGGGTCACCGGAGCTTCGTCGGAAGCTCGTCGCCGGCGAATTTGCTAGAGGAAAATGCCCAAAATCTTCCCAAAATTTCAGCACAGACCGGTTTTGATGAGGAGAGAATGGGTATGCACTTGGTTTTGGGTTTGGCTCGCTGAAAATGGGTGAAAAGAGGTAAAACTATCGGATTTTCGCGGTTTTCCGGCGAGATTTGAATTTTTCGGCGAGTTTTTGGGTCGTGAGGTGAGGGGTCAACGTTCACGCCCCTTTAATAGATGACGATGGTAGTTCACGGACGCGTTTGCCAGTTCACGGTCGTGGCTTATCAAATTATCTATCGGGCCGCCTTACAAAATATCTATCTAATGGGCAATTCTATTTCGTCGGTTCAATGTCTTACAATGTTCAAGCAGCATTCTGCAATCCGGCCGTGAACTGTGGGTGGTCGATAACTGTCATGCTCGTGGAAGTGCCATGTTCACAGACGCGTTTACCTGGTCACGGTATTGTAAGACCGTGAACTTGGCAATGCGTGCGTGAACTCAAGGAAAAACAGGGCACTTCTAAAATTTTTTTGACTCCACCTATTCCACCGTGCCTCCTATCGATCACGACACAACCTTAAAACGCACAACCACAAAACTTGGTACGGGGATACCACTCGACCACTAGAACTCTTCACTTGACACAAAAACAAAAATAAGGAAAAGAAAACAAACCTCCGTTGGGTTGCCTCCCAACAAGCGCTAAGTTAATGTCACTAGCTTGACGTTGTGGATCTATCATGTCTTGGAACATGATGCCACCGAGAGTGGATCCGCCACGATCTCGGGGGAAGGCTTGTAGCCTCCCAACTTAAGCTCTATCGGATGGTCTTCTTGGTCGGGGATCTTTGCCTTGCCCTTGTCCTTCACCAACGAGTGGCCTCCTTGATCGGCCAACTTCCTTTTTCGCTTTTCTTTCCTCTCCTTGATCGCATTCTCCAACTTAGCACGCCATGCGACCTTCTTCTTATTACGGATATTAGTACCCAACACCTTGTCCTGCTTCACATCACATGGAACAAACACACTAGTGGGGTTTGCTTTGTGAGGCTCGCCTCCACTCACAACCAGGCCATTCGATTCCACTTCTTTCACTTCCTCACTCCTAGGCTTAGATGCAATTCCTAGGTAATTCTCCTCTCCCCATCTCTTAGAATCAGAGTTCCCTCATTTACATCAATTAATGCCTTGGCGGTGGCAAGGAAAGGTCGCCCTAGTATGAGTGGCATCTCCGAGTCCTCACCTATGTCAAGGATCACGAAATCCATCGGATAGCAAAACTTGCCAACTCATATTAGGACATCCTCCACGATGCCCCTAGGACTAATCACTGATCGATTGGCCAATGTGACGTTAAGCTTAGTGGTTTTTAGCTCACCCAAGTTCAACTTCTTATAAAGCTTAATCGCATCACATTTATGCTCGCACCTAGATCCGCCAAGGAATTTTCTATATGACATGTGAATCGCTATGACACAACTCCTAACAATGGCCAAGTGTAACCAATGAAAGGGACTGCAGTATAGTGGCTCAAGTAATAAATATCGAATCCACAGGTCTCTAGAGTTACTATTACTCAGCTTCGGTTCATTATCTAGCAAACCAGATTAAGATGGAAAAACTAAAACTACTCTAACAAACTATAGTTAAAGTTAATCTAATTACAGGTTGGGAACTCACTTAGGTATGATTCCCCCCTAGTCACTAGCCAGATTAACAATTGATGATTTCTAATTTGTTTCACTTTCATTCACAATGCGGAGAATCCTTGACTAGACCTTGAGTCTCGACTAAAGGAACAAGGCCCTCTTGAGTCAATTGCCTAGAGGGACGTATCCTTCTCTAGAACAACCGATCAAGGCGTTCTGAACTAGATTCCCTCTATCGAATGAGGTTCTCAATCTATACAAAGCAGTGAATCAACCCTCGACTAAAGCAATCGATCCACTACTATCAATCTATGGTGCTCTTATTGACCTAATCAGGTATTCGCTCTCATAGGATCAAAGCAGAATCAATAATCTCGACTAAAGCAGAATTGAATCATGAAAACATGCATAGATTGAATATGAACTCAAGATTATCAAGTAAGACTACTCATACAATCATCCAATCAAACAAACATAGCTAGGGTTCCTCAAAACCTAAGTGAAGGGAAGTTACTCCATAGAGAAGAGAGAGACTGCAGTAAGAATCTTAAGATGATCAGTCTTCAAGTCCGGGCTTGTTCCTCGAGCTTCCAAGGCGAAGAAATCCTCCAATTCCACTCCAAGAATGCCCTCAAATCGCCCCCTCTCTCTTTGGTTCGTCCCTTGGGTGTTTGGGATCCAAAACCCAGCTCTCCTCTCCTTTTGCTCGAATTTGGCTTAAAAAAAACCAGATTATGGGCAAAACACAGTCGAGGGCACGCCCGTGCTTTGGTTTTTCCCCGCCCGTGTTTTGCCTCAATGTTAAAAACACGCCCGCGCGCGTCGGCCAAAACACGGTCGTGCCTAAATATGGACACGGCCGTGTTTTGATTTAGGCGTGCCCGTGTTTTTACTGCCGAACCTGTTCCCCTATATTCAATGCTTCGTTTCTCTCCCTCGTCCGGACTCCGAATCAGTCGCCGTTTGATCCCAGACGCTTGTAGTCCTCGTCCTCTTTCTTTGCATGACAAGCTTGCATGATTCTTTGTCCATAAAGTTAGGTAGAAATCCATTCTTATTCAGGTCATGCTTGAGTTTCTTCTCCCGAATCGCCAATTGATCTCTGATTGACTTGAAACTTGCGCCTATGCTTCACTTTATGTGCTAGGACCTGAAATGTGATAAAGGAACACAACCTAGCGTAAAATAGGCCAAAGACGCGATAATTAAAGCTCAAACGGTCAAGAAACAAAGGGGAAAACATGTGCAAATATCGAGTCATCAACATGCACCAATGCAAAGAGGGATGGTGAAACTACCTGGATCTTGCTGCTTCTTGGGAAACTTGTTTAGGATGAACGAGGAGCACTCCTTGCCCAAAGTGACATTGGCAAGGTCTTCAACCTTCGGCTTCTTGGCTAGAAGCTCCTTGAGGTACTTTGAATATCTTGGCATGTGGGTCATTGCTTCAAGGAAGGGAATGTTGAGGTGGAGCTCTTGAAGCATCCTCATGAAACCCCCACATTCCGCTTCTAATCTTTCCTTGTGCACCCTCGTGGGAAAAGGTAGGGGTGGAGTGTACTCAGCCACAGGTGGTGGCTTTGGAAATGCCTTCCTTGCCACTCCTCTCTTTTCTCCCGACACTCCTCTCTTTTCTCCCGAGGTATCCTATTCTTTACCCTCGGGTAGAGGGTCTTCCTTCTCATTTGCTTCTTTGGCAATGACCTCCGAGGTCACCTTCCCGCTCCTCAAGAAAATTGCATTGCACCTGGCTTGATCCTTGGGTTTGGCAATGGTTTGAGAGGGTAGGGCTCCTTTTGGTCTCTTTGTGAGGATCCCGGCAAGGTTGCTAATTTGCACTTCCAAGTTTTGGAGACTTGCTTGATGGCTTTGGAGTCCCGCCTCAACCGAGGTAAACTTGGATGTTGCCACATCTATGAATTGCTCAATCTTCTCGAACTTCTGGAAGCTTGTACTCACAAAGGTGGTCACAAGGTCTTCAAGTTTAGAGAACTTGTCGACTTGTTTTTTTTGTTGAAACCCTTGACCGTCTTGTGCTTGATATGGTTGTTGGAAGTTCGAGTTCTAGAATTTAGGCCTTTGTTGGATGAATGTTGGCCGAGGTTGATAGTTGCCCGTTGGACCTTGGAAACTGGGAGGTCTTGGAATGGTAGGGCAGGACCAAGCGAAGTTCGGATGATTGCGCCAACCGGGGTTGTATGTGTTGCTCTAAAGGGTTTCCCTCTAGCATTGGCAATGAAGCTCACTTGCTCCTCGTTGGTACTTGTCTCCTTCATCGCTTGGCAATCCGCAATTTCGTGATTGGTGCTCAAACACCAATCACAAGACATCACCGCTCTCTTTCCTTGCTTCTTGTCCTCAAGCATCACCTCGATCAACTTGTCAAGCTTTGCTTCAAGTGGAGCACTTGCTCCCACACTTCTTACTCCTCTCTCGGTGGTTCTCTTACCACTTCTCGTAAATCCCCAATCATATCCCTTGAGAGCCATGTCTTCAAGCAATTCGGTGACTTGCGGAGGAGTCATGTTCATCAACCTCCCTTGACAAAGGTAGTCGATAAGGATCTTGTCATCTTGCATGAGTCCTCCATAGAAAGTTTCGATCCGGAATTGCTCCTCGAAGCCATGGTGAGGGCATTGGAGGAAGTAGTCCGAGAACCTCTCCCATGCATCCCTCAACGTCTCATCCTCCTCCTGCTCGAAGTGGGTAATCTTTTTCCTCAACTCGGCCGTCTTGGAAGAAGGACAATATCGGGTCATGAACTTATTAAGGAGATCGTCCCAAGAGGTTATAGATAGAGCCGGACAATTGTTGAGCCATATGAGTGCCTTCCCGCCAAAGAATAGGGGAAAGCCTCAATCGCAATGCCTCCTCGGAGACGCCACTAATCTTCAAACTTCCCGCTAGCTCAAGAAACCATTGGACATGCTCTCGTGGTGACTCATGAGAAAGCCCATGGAAGTAGGCATTTTGTTGAATCATCATCACAAGAGAAGGCTTGATCTCGAAATTGTTGGCGGCCACGGGCGGATGTAGGATTGGTGATTTGATGTCTGCCGCCCGTGGGGCCATATAGTAGCTCATTATTCTTGGCTCTTCATCGGCTTCCGCTTTCACATTTGGGTTTGGGGGCGGATTAGCCCCTCATTGCTGATTCCCCGCCATCTCAATCTCAACTTCTTCTTCGATTCCTTTCAATCCGGGACCAACTAATTCTCCCCTTCCTTCACTTCTTCTTCTTGCCTCCGCTTGCTCCCTCTCACGAGCTAGAAGTCGCAGAGTCCGCTTGATGTCCTCGTTCAGTGGTGTTAAATTCGCCGGATTACTCCGGGTCATGCACCTCCCTACACACACTCAAAGAACACAACTCGTCTAGCACAAGCACAACCTTCACGACTTAACAAAACATAAATTAAAAACTAGATTAAAACCAAACAGACTTTTCACGATAACAGACCGTTGATCCCCGGAAACGGCGCCACAAACTTGGCTCAATCTGAATACCACACAAAAGAACCTTTTAACGCCCAAGTTTGTTAAACCTTAGAAGGGTGCAGTATAGGATAAGCATGTTTAAATATCGACCCAGGCCGGTCCATGTACCGCTACTTCGACCGTTTGAAGCATTATCTAGCAAATCGGTTTTGGTGAAAACAAAGGTTTAAAACTAAATTACTTTGCAAAGGTAAAATGGATTTGACTCTAGTTGAGAAAGCTTCACCCTGGTGTTGCTCTCCCTAGCTAACAATTATGACTCGACGATTCGAACGACCGTGTGTGGTTAGGGGGTCGTGATCCACAGGGGAGTCTAACAAGCAACCGAAGCTACCCTCTTAGGCTCTAGATTGAGGAATAGGAAATGATCCAAGTCACTAGCATGACCCTCTCAACTTATAGACTAAGGAGTGGTTAGACTCCACCTTCGAATTGGAGTTCGGACGACCACACACAACAAAACCCTAAGTGCTTAATACAAATTAGGAGGGTTGACCATTATCTAATCTAGAATAGGAGGCATAGAATGCCCAAGGAAATCCCAACTCTAAAAGAGCCTCTTAAGCTAAGGAGGGTTCTCTCTAAACTAGGTTAGAATGGCAATTAGATTGATAGGCTTTCACACAACACAATCATTTCTAAATAATACCTCCACATTCACATTAAAACACATCCACACACAAATCATTCAATTCATACAAGTATTTACATAATTGAAACTAGGATTTACAAACACCCAAATGAAAGAAAGGGACTACTCCATGCTAAGAGAAGGGAAAACACAAAAGAAGGAAAGGAAAACCATCATGAAGATGCAAGTCTTGCTCCTTGTGCAGAAGAAATCCCAAATCCTTGCTTGGAGATCAAACCCTAGCTTTTCCTCTTCTTTGGTTTGTCACTTTCTCACTCTAAAATCTGAAGAAGGAGAAGTCTTTTCTCCCTCTAGGTCTCTTCCCCCTTCTTCTTCCTTTAAGCTCCACACTTAAACCCAGATTGAGTTGAGTTCACTGCCTTCCAGTTCACGATCGTGAACACTTAAACGTGTCCATGAACTCAGTATCGTCGTCACAACGTACCGCTTCACTCTCCAGGGTTCACGGTTTGCACTCAAAGTTCACGGTCATAGAGACCGTGAACTGCCTGGTCGTCAGTAACCTCTGGAACCCTCCTAGAAATCTTGTTGTTCACGGTATGTAGCTCCAGTTCACGGCCTTAGAGACCGTGAAATCCAATGCCAGGCCTTGAAGTGCAGCTGATTCCTCCTCTTTACCCGGTCTTTGATCCATTTATTCCAACTTTCGACTCCGGGGTCGTTTCACCTATTAGGATCTGAAACACACTGAAACCACACGAAACCTAGCGTAAACCCACCCTTTTAGGAGTTTAAATGTCTCAAACGTCAAGTGAAAACCGGGGTAAAAGGTGTACATTTAGGCCCGAATCAACTTAGCATTCCTTAAAGCACAGTCGGGACTCATGAAGATTAGCCCGTGAATTTATTCTAGCAAGGCATTGCAAAAGTCATGGTCTGTAAGTCACGATCGTGAATTTTATCCCGACTAGGTGTTTAGGTTCCATGTTGGCATGAAGTCTTGTTTTGGTGATTTTGCAACATAACCCTAAGTAGCCTACGTTGTAAAGGGTTTTGACTTTAGAGTGAATATAAATATATGTATGTTATGTAAGCTGTAACATCCCAAATCGAGAAAAGATGGATAGTGGGTGCCAGTATCAAAGTATACAGTGTAATCGAAGCGCGGATTGAACCATTCTACATTCCTACGATTAAAATAATAATAATATAACCATCAATATTAAATTCAAATCCTAAACCCTAAAAAGCTCGTCGGAAAAATTCTTCAAAGTCCACAATGAGAAAAATACTTGATTACTAACGAATGATGGTTGCATGTGGACAGAGTACAACGAATTTCAGCTTCTCCGATGTGTTTTTCGGCAAGTTTCCGGCAAAATGTCGATTTTTACGATTTCTAAGTTCTCTGATAGAGGGTGGAGTTTTCTGAATAGTTCCCAAAGTCAATTTTGTAAGTTTTTTAGTTGGCGACAAATAGTAATTTTGTCGGCGGCAAATAACATGCCCCTAAACAAATCCCATATCCATAAAGCAAGAGAGAGATCCATGATTCATAAATTCGAAACTGGTCATAATTGACAATACGCGTTTTTTTAGTGAAATGGAAGAGTTCTTGTAAAGGCTATGAACTTAAACGAGCTCATTATTCACTGCAAGGATATGTGATCTTATGGAAATATCTTGGCATGCACCCCAAAACCAAAACCGTGAAGGTCTAGACCCAAAATGAACAATTTCTTGTCGACAAAAGATTCAGGATGTTGCAATATGCACATCATTTTTTCTCTGCGCGAAAATTATTTTTTCCCCCTCAAAATCACAGAAGAAATGTCATCGTTAGATGTAAATAAATGGCCAGCATCACCGCCTCCGCTAAAGGATAACGCTCGGTCTAATCCGTTATTTTTAAAAAAAAATTAACTAGGACGCTAAGTTTTATGATCCTTTTCCATCGAATCTTCTCCCTCGTTAATTTGTTTGGTTGTGGTTAGACTCCAAACCACAAAACCACACATAATCGTAACCAAGAGGGAGGATCTGGTGACTAAGGGGGGCTGCTTAGTCACTTGGCTAAGCCCCTCCTAGCCCTTGGATCTAGATAAATTGATCTAATGGTGAAATTTAGGGAAAAGATAATTAAATAGTGGGAGGGGCAATTATGGGATTATAAAAAAATACATTTATTTTTATTTATTTTTTTCCCTCCAACATTCCTTTTCTGCGCTGCCAGCATCGGCCATGGGAGAGAGAGAAAAGCAGCGACGGAGAGAGAACGACAGCGATGGTGGAAGAGAGGGGAGCGGCGGCGACAATGGAGAGAGAGAAAGGAGACCTCGACGGCGGTGATGGAGAGAGGGAAAGGAGATCACGATGAAGGCGACATCGTTGGAGAGAGAGAAAGCATATATGGCGTCGTTGTCCAGAAATCAAAGGAGAGAGAGAGAGAGACGACGGTGGAGGAGAGAGAGGCAGTGATGGAGAGAGAGAGTCGGCAACGATGGAGGAGAGAGAGGTGGTGCGACGATGGAGAGAGAGAGAGAGAGTAGGCGGCGGCAGCGGCGACAACAACGGTGAAGAGAGAGTCGGCGACGACGAATCTCTATATTTTGTCATCTGAGGGAAGAACAATGATTTGTAATGATAGTGTTGTCGGCTTGTATTAATAGTACTTTTGTACGTAATGTTAGTATAATTTGTATAGTTTGTATGTTTTGTAATATTCATTTATATACTTTATATATATGGATTTGTGATGCAAGTCATGTCGCTTTGTATTGTTAGTACTCATATTTTGTACTCTTAGTTTGCTTTGGGTACTTTGTCACTATCTTTTCATTACATATTATGATGTTTACAAATCAACCCTATAAATATTATAAAGCAGATTGATAACCATTACATACTATAATGCCAACCATTACAAACCATACGAACAAACATTACAAACTAGACAAACAAACATTACAAAGTAAATTAGGTTGTTTTTTAGGCATAAATTCATTACAAACATGGTTGACAAAAATGATAAACATGTTGGACAAAAATAATAAAGCTTACAAACATTACAAAAGAACCCAACAAACATTACAAAAATAACAAATCAATGAATACAAAGTATACAAATCATAACATAAAGTATACAAACTAGACAAACAAACATTACAATTTACAATATATATACAAATTAGTCATATAAACATTACAAACATAATAGATAAAAAATAACAAACTATAATAATAAACGATACAAATCGAATTGATACAAAATCACAAACCAGATTTAAAAACATTACAAAACAGACGTTGTCACCGGAAAACCCTCTCCGCCGCCGCCGAAAAATCCGACGATGACGAAACTCTCTCTCTCTCTCTCATGAGCTTGGAGGAAAAAATTCCCTAGAGCAATGGACAGAAAAATGGACTCCTCAATAATAGAAAATGCCGGGAATACGGAACCTCACCGGAAAAGAAGTCCCGCCACCGGGAATATGGAACCCCGTCGGAAAAAAAGGCTTGCCGCCGAGAAGGGACCACTTGGGGGCATAAAGCCCACGTCGGCCGCCGAGGAATTTCCTAGAAAAGGCCTGGCGGGGGTAGGGCGGAAGACAAGCCATTATTTTTTTATTTTAATTGTTTAATTGATTAATAAATAAACTTTGTAATTACCATATTACCCTTCATTAAACTGAATTAATTTGTACCATCAAATTTTAATGTGATTCAATGACCGAAATTGACTTAGTCATGTGACTAAGGGACCCCCTTAGTCACTTGATCTTAGCCCCAATAAGAAGCATTTTACTCTGTTTGCAATTAATCACAAATCACACGATTCCATTGTTGTTGCAGTTTAACTGCAAACCGTAGCCTGATTCCCGACCCTGTGCTTTCCAAAGTAATATGCTCTTAAAAAAAGACTAGCTTATAACCCGACCCGTTGGCCAGAATGTTCATATTTTTTTATTTATATTTGTATGTTACCTTTAAGTTTGTCAACCTGTTTAAGTTTATTGACAATCCTTTGGTCTCGATGATACATCAAGATTATAGGTTAAAAATTCGGAGAAATACCTTAATCGTTTAAGAATATAAAAAATGTATCCTTAATCTCGCTTGCATAATGATAATTAAGCTCTCATTAAAATGCTATTGGTTGGTTGATTGCCAAGAAAGAGTATAAAAGCTCACTGGAATTCCACACAATACATAGATAGTTTGAAACGAAACCGAAACCTCACAACCTACATAAAGGGTTCAATGCTCTCATTTTCAAGCGATATGCCACTAATCAAAAGATAAGAAAAGTTACCCTCAAGTCAACCATAAACTAACAACTCACTAAACGGAGACCATCAAAACTTCAGACCAAAAGAAAAAAATTAGGGTAACCTCCTATATAGCAATAGGTTGGATCAAAGTAATAAGACACAAAATTAAACACTCCTTATCTACTCCTTGCAGTAGCTTGAATAGAGAATCATCCTCTACTTCAGTAAATCAATCAGTGATTCCTAGTCTTAAGAATTGACATATATAGGTTATAGTAGCTGCAATAACCATAACACCAAAAGATGTAATAGCCAACACTCTCCGTTCTACAACTAACTTTTTATCCCCTCTATCTTCAATCTCAAGAGGCATCTCCTTCAACCCAAAATGCACTTTTCCATCCTCCTTATGAAATCCCATTCCTACTACTTTAATGGACCTTCTCTCCGTGACCCTCAAATTTTTCTCCAATTTGGTTTCTTTCAACTTGCTCTTCAACTCCTAAATCCTCCTCTTGTATTTGGCCAACTCATATTTCTCAGGGGTAGTTGTAATAAGCTCGGTAAAATCGATATTCTTCTCCAATTCCATCAATATGCACATCTTTCTCATCTCCAGTCCACTTCCATGCCCTTCAATACGCTCTCCATTTCAATTAACCTCCCGTCATCTTCCCCTTCTATCTGTACACCTGCTCCAAATTTGCTTCCATTTATTTCAATACTCTCCTCAATTTGATCACTACCTTCTCTGCCTTCACAATTCACATGTTGCAGTCTCCTGCCATGCCTTTAACACACCTTCCAGAAAATGATAATCAACGAACCAATATCAATCCATGGTTTTGGATCAGTTTTAAACAATCTATGCATAAAAATTTAACGCTAAATATCCTTTCATTTAATCATTAACTTTAATTTATCAAAATCCACTCCTTCACGAAGCTAAAAATCTCATCCCCGAACTCAACTTTTTGATTCACTTGATCCTACAAAACCAGGATTTTATATCTCCACCTAAAAGAAATTAAAATATTTTACCAAAAGAAGTCAAACCTTAAACTTTAGCTACTACCAAAGCTATTAACTTTTGACGAAGACCAAAAATCAATTCATGTTCAAAGCCTGGTATATGAAAAGGAGTAAAGGCGGAAGATATAACTTATCAAACATCGTCTTCAGTAAGAGAAGCATCAAAATATTTCTTCTGTTAGTTTATCGAGGAGAGATGGAACCTTTGAGAGATGCCGGTACAGAGGAATCGATAGAGATAACTAAGTCATACCGCAACTACTTGATTGAACTTCATTCTATTCGCCACGAATTGATATCGAAGTTGAAATCTTCTACTTGCCCATCTTCAATCCGCAATCTAATCAAAGTGTCAAGGGATACCAGAAGATCGATTTTCAAAGAGAAAAAAAATTAAAGTTTTGCTCTTTAGCACTCCACTGGAGAAAACCACTTTTGAGATGGTCTTAGCCTTATAATTTCATCTCAAATTTATTCTTTAATAAAACTACCAACAAACCGACTGTACTCTACACAATAATAGTCAGAAATAAATACTTTTTTGTGTGTAAATAAACACATACTTTAACTCTACCTACGGAAATAAACTCTTTTAAATCTAATCTATTGACCTCAATAAACCGAAGATCATACCCACCAATATTGCTAATATAATCGAAATCCTAAGATGGCACATAAGGAAAATACAGTGTTGCATAACACTACTTCCATCTAGTCTATCATAGAGCACATAACTCTGGATGGCTCTGGATACTATAACAACAACCTATTTGTTGTTACCGTAACAACAAGGGCAACATAGTAAAATTACAATTAAATAATAAAATAAAAATCAAATCATTTATAAAACGCGTCTTCCTCCGTCCCCCGCTCTTCCGCCGCTGTGTTTCGCCATCCTCTACCTCGAGATGGCCGATCCTCCGGACGAATCGAGACGCACGCCATCGCCACGCCCACCAGCGCCTGCAGCTTCTCCTCGGCGCCGCCCTTGCCGCCGCCGCCGCTCAGATTTGATCAGATGCATTAGGGTTTCTGTCTAGTCCAGTCCAAAGGAGAAGAGCTAGCTAGGCCCCACAGAACAGAGCTTTCTTCTCAATCTATCCCTCTTATCTTTCCAGTTTCTGTCATTTTCTTTTCCAAGACTTATCTGAAACATTTGGCATGTAATCTCTTCTAAACAATGCTTTAACTTATGTGATTAACTATGGTAGGCATTCCATATGGTCTGTTCTATTATTTGCGTATCATTGATTACTTTTCTATTATTAGTATGTTGTGGTGCCTTATTTTAATTTGCAGGTGCAAGATGAGGAAGCAGATCGAGATCGTTGCATGCAATTCGTAATCTTAAGTTTTATTATGATAACAGAAAACTGAAAGTAAAGAAAAAGAAAGGAAGAGAAGAGAGGTGGAGGATTTGAGCGACCGGCTGTCGGAGCTGCTCTCCACCATCGACTCCGACAGTCCTGAGGCCGCCATTATAAGGAGCTTGCTTATGTGATTTGATTTGATATCATGCCAAGTAGCCACTCCATAATTGACCCAAACAATATATATACATATATATTTATGTTTCGTCCGTGCAGTGCTAGCTAACCATCTTCATGTGTGTGAGATTGATTCATGATCTCTACTCTACTGTGAGACCATAAAGCAAACCATAAATCTCCTAGTGCATACCACAAATCCATTAAAACAAACCAGAAACCCCACAAATCAAACCATAAAATTTTCGAAAGTACACCATAAACTTCTTGATGCAACCCAGAAACACAATAAAACAAACCAGAAACCTCGCAAAGCAAACCAAAAAAGTTTCGAAAGCACACCAGAAACTTATTAATGCAAACCAGAAACCTCCTAATGCATGCCACAAATCTCCTAAAACAAACCACAAACCTCCCAAAGCAAACCACAACATTTGCGAAAGCACACCAGAAACCTCCTAATGCAAACCACAAACACAGTAAATCAAACCACAAAAAAGCAAACCATAAACATCCTAATGCAGACCACAAATATATTAAAACAAACCAGAAACCTCACAATGCAAACCACAAAGTTTTTGAAAACAAACCAGAAACTTCTCAATGCAAATCACAAACACAATAAAACAAACCATAAAAGGCATAAAAAAATATGAGAAACCAAACCATAAATCTCACATGCAGACCATAACATCCGGTGGTCGTTGACCGTTGACCGGTCAACAAAGGCCGTTGACCGGTCAACGAAGACCGTTGACCGAACTCCGGTGACCGTCAGTGAGCAGATTCCGACGCCGATAGGCATATTCCGGCCCCGGTGACTAGATTCCGACGCCGGTAAGCATATTCTGACGCCGGTAAGCATATTCCAACTCCGGTAAGCATATTCCGGCCACAAAATAGCATATTCCGGCGACAAAAAGCATATTCTGGTGACCGTCGACCATTTTCCGGCGACCGGTGGCAGAATTCCGACGACCAAATTTTTGGACATAAAATAAAATAAAAATTTATTTTTTTATTTTTTTTATTTAAATAAATTTTTCATAATGACAATTATACCCCTGCTTTGATTTTACACTAGGTCAACTCATTTAATAAAAAGTCATCACAATCCTAGCTTCCTATTGGTTGGGGACTAGTGTTGTTACAATAACAACACAATGGGTGTTGTTACAATAACTGGTCCCACTCTGGATTTATATTTTGTGTATAATCAAAATTGACTTCTTAATTTTGAATTAGGCTAGATTTTAGGGTCGAGATTAATTTTTGTATTTTTTCAATATTTTATTTACTCATATATTTTTTTGTTTTAACTTGATTTTTTTTTTCATAGATGAAAAGTTAATTGCGATCTACAAAATTATATCCGTTTTTCTATTTCTTCCATAATGATACTTTACAACTCTTATGTAAAATAAATATCAATTACGTAAGGGTTAATACCTTATTTTAGCCCGAACCATACCTAAACTTTCTACTTGGGCCCATGGTTTCCGAAATTGCTCCCCTGGCGCGAACTATCATCATACTGCCTTGCTTGGTTCAACGCGGGTTTTGACCGCAAATTGGACGGTCAACTCCATTGACCGTTAGTCAAATGTCAGGTCACTTGCCACGTCAGCGAACCCGAATTAAAATTTTAGATTTTTAATTTATTTAATTCATTTTGTTTTCTAATAACAATAATAATTAATGAAAAAAATAATTCAAAATTTTGGATAGCGAAAATAATTACAGAAATTCAAAATTCAAAATTTTCTATTTTGGGTTCGCTGATGTGGCAAGTGACATGGCACTTGACTAATAGTCAATGGAGTTGACCGTCCAATTTGATGGTCAAAACCCGCGTCAGGCCAAGTAAGAAAGTATAGTGCATAGTTCGGGCCAAGGGAGCAATTTCAGAAAACACGGGCCAAAGTAGAAAGTTTGGGTATAGTTCGGGCCAAAATAAGGTATTAATCCATTACATAAATGTTACAAAATATCAATTCTCTATTACCCAATAATTAAATTAGAAGCGTTACGTAAGGCTTGCGTAATGACTAAACAATTTACGTAAAAAAAAAAGTATAATATTCATTACATAAATGACTTTCAATTACGTAAGGCTTCCGTAATGACATTTGACAACCATTACGTATAATATACATTTTAACGTAACAAATTAATTATAAGCATTACGTAAGTCTTCTATAATGACCTAGAACTTTACGTAACTCGCAGTTAATGTTCATTACGTAAAATATCCATACATTACTTAAGGCTTTTGTACGTAATGACACTTTACAACTATTACGTAAAATACACGTTAATTACGTAAAGGTTAAGGAACACCAGTTTTCCTATGTAATTGTTAAATCAAAAGTGTTACCTAAGGAAATATTTTTTGCATTTATTTTCTTCAAATAACACGTGAGAATGGGTTGACCCGTCCCGCCCCGCCCCATATCCGCACGGATATTACCTAACATGGCCCGCGTTTGGTGTGGGACGGTGCGGGTATCTACTCATACCCGCCTCCTTCACCCGTTGGTAATCTATAAGCATACAATATCTAACCATTACTTAATGTTTATTGTGTTTTACGTAACGCGACTCGTGAAACTTTATAACATATGAATAATTTCAAGTTATCTTACTTCAAACTATCATAGAAATTCTTAGTGATTTAACATGTCATGTTTCTTTATACTACATAATATTGTTTTAGTCCATACTCCATTAATATGCCATTAATGACACTAATTATGGTAATAAAAAATGACACTAATTATGTAATAGTCCAACCAAAAATACTAATGCATTTTCTCCTTTCAGAACATGGGCCCGGCCCAATTAACATAAATCAGTTTATTTTGAGAGGGAAAAACGAGAAGATGTATAAGAGCATTCACATTGTTATTGCATTCTCAATTGCAAAATGACATGACATAGGTGTTTGCAATTGTAAAATCAATTGCATTGATGTGGCTACAAATTGCATATTTGCAAGCTTGCAACAAATGCAATTTCATATGCAAGTAAAAAAAAACCTTAAAAAATGGGGATTTTTTATTTTTTTTCTCTTTTACTTAATTTTCTATAATTTAAACATAATATTTAATTACATTTGCAATTGCAAGTTAATTGTTAATTGCATTGATGTAGGTGAATGAAATGAATGTGATGTGGATTGAAAAAAATTGAGTTGACAATAAAAAACACAAATGCAATTGCTTTGCAATTGTATTGATAGAGAGATGCTATAATACCTAAATCAGCCTTTCGATAGTTGCACAGGAGCCCAAAAATTTGAAATGGGGCATCTGTTTTCCCTTTGTGCTATTTATAATTAGAGGTACTAATTAACGCCCTAAGTTTTTTAAAATTTGTCGCCCTAACTTGATAATTTGACCTTTTCGCCCTCAAATATTCCCAATCACTAAAAGAATTTCGCCCTAGGATTAACGGGGGAAAGTTAATCTGCTAACTTGAAGATTCGTTAGTAGATACTAATTGATATCCAAAATACATGAACTAGTATTCAAGTACTAAAGTATCTAGAGAGTACAAACTAGTATTCAAAGTTTGCTAACTGATATCTATCATGAATCAACTATTATCCCAAATTCACAAACTAATATCTAGACAACACATAATAGTATCCATATAGAACATAATTAGTATCCAGATAACACATAAGAGTATCCAGATAATAAATAAGAGTATCCATATTGAATACTAGTTGGTTGATTATGGATATTAGTTGGTATCTGCTATCTGGATACTAGTTTGTGATGTTTTGAATATTAGTCTGTGTTATCTAGATACTCAGCAGACTTGGATATTAGTTCATACATTTTGGATATTAGTTAGTATATACTAACGAATTTTCAAGTTAGCAGAATAACTAGGCTGGGATTAACGCTGTCACCGCCTTCAATGAAGTTTTCGCCGTATGGGAGTGCTGCTGGGTAATTGGTCGCCGTCGCTCCAATCCCTAAAATAATTTCGACAGCGGCTGAGGGTCAATGCTTAATCAGAGCTAGCACCTTCACAGTTATTGCCGATCAATTCAGTATTTAAACCCAATGAGACCAAGAGAGATCAACCATATCTTATATTCAGTATGAAGAAAATGGTGAACAAGAAGATTCTGCTTCGTATGGTAGTTGGCCTGCTGATTATGATACTTTTTTTCATGGGTGGAGCTCGATCTACCTTGGCTGGTCGAGCAATTCTCCAACGTGGTTTGCAGTCCCCTGATGAAGAACACCTTGGTGAGTTCCAGGGCGACGAACTTTCAGGGCGAACGGCGGCTTGGCTGCGACGGGGGAGTTGGGCGACGGTCATCCAGGGCGAACGACGGCTTGGCTGCGACGGGAGGGCGTACGGCGGCAACGGTCATCCAGGGCGACTAACGGCGAGATTGATTTGGGGGATTAGGACGTCAATTTTGGGGAAAAGGGTTTGAGGAATTAGGGGCAATTTTGTCTGTTCGGTTAATTTAGGGCGGAAATTTAAAAAACTCAGGGCGTTAAATAGAAATCCAGTTTATAATAGTGTAGATTCTATCATTTCTCCAACTCAAGCTCCCTCTGGAGAGGAGGTTGGTGTAAGGAATGAAATTCCGGCCGGCGGGCCCAGAGAAATTGACGCACCCACGTTGTAGACTTGCCAGTCAGTCTCTCTGCGTAGACGACCATCCCTTAGCCAAGCATAACATGGCGCCCACCAACACCACCATCTCCTTGCTTGCTCCTTCCTTCCCTCCCTCCAGATTAGAATCTCCCCGTCCCCGTTATATAAACACTTCCAAGCCAGATTAAACCCTCGACTGACATAGAGAAAAGAGCAGAAAAAACGCAGAGAGAGAGAGAGAGAGAGAGAGAGAGAGATGAGGACTCCAAGGAACTGGTTCAGCAAAGTTGGAAGGAAACTCCTCAGTCCTTCCCGCAGAAGACGAGACGTTGTTCTCCACTCCAACGCTTCCTCAAGAAGCCATCACGACGATTTAACCACAGCATGCCACAACATAGTCATGGACAATTCGCAGGGCTGCTCACTCCCCTCAAACACGCAGCACGCCGCCGCCCTGAAAATCCAAGCAACTTTCAGGGGTCATCTGGTACACGCTTCCCTTCTCCCACAATTCAAAATGTAAGTGTGTATCAGCGCAGCAGCAAAAAAACTATGATCAGCTGACTTGACTTGGTAAGACATTGCAGGCGAGACGGGCATTTGGGGCGCTGAGGAGCTTGGTGAAGGTGCAGGCAGTGGCTCGTGGGGCCTACGCGAGAAGACAGTCGCAGTTAGCTCTGAACTGCATGCGCGCCCTTGTTCGCTTACAGGTCCGAATTAAAGCCAGACAGCTCCTCGGACCATCCACCACCTGACTACTCAACGCATGAGAGTTGCATTTGTGTGGATTGCATACATCCCCTCCCCACCAATTGTTATTAGCTTAGCAAGTCAATGAGAAAAAAATTTGCAACCCACTCCACTAGTGAATGTTGAACATCAAGAAGCTACCTCAAGGAAAATAAGACGAGACAAAGCCGGAAATGCACCAAACCGAAGCTCTGTACTAGTATGTACAGTTGCACCAAAAAGAAAGAAAAAACACAGATTATTTCTAATCATGTACCGATCTCGCTTTTCCAGTTTCAGTTGTGGCCTCTCGTGAGAGACGAGAAAAAACCACCAGAGGTTCGATCCTTACGGCGACCTTCCTTTCCCTCTCCAACCTGTTTCCAACCGTTAAAGAGGTTGGTTTCTCATTCTTGCAAGTTCAGACCAGAATCAAAAAAAGATCCTAACAACACTATTAACCATTTACCTCTTTGGCGATTTTCTGAAGGATGTCTATGATTTCACAGAAGCTGGGCCTTTGTGTTGGGTCTTGTTTCCAGCATTTCTCAAGAAGTTCCGCCAGTCTTGGTTGAGTCTGTTTTGGAATTGTAGGTCGCAAACACTACAGCAAGCAAGGTTATAATAATCGGCATCATCGTAGACAGGCCTGGAAAGTTCAACGTATCCAACTAGTAGTATGTATGTTTATTTGTTAAAAGTACCTTTTGCACCACGCCCACAGCTGCTTGCAATGGGGTTAGGTATGCGTACGGGAGCTGGAAGTAAGATTAATAGAACCTGGTTCAGCCAGGTTTCCAACAGAAGCAGCAATCATTAAAAAATAATTCTAGTTGCAAGTTTACCTCTCCGGTTAAAAGCTCCCACAACACTATTCCAAAACTGAAAACGTCTGCCTTGTGATCATATGGCTTGTGTTCAATCACCTTCACCCAGTTAAATATATCTGTAAGTAAGAGCATGCTAAACTCAAAACAGCTAACTCTGAACAGAGTAAAATATTTTATTTATCTCCAACAAGTTACATGCCTCAGGAGCCATCCACCGGTACGTCCCAGTTTCAGCAGTCATTACTCCAGATTGAGTCTGTACTCTGGCAACTCCAAAATCAGCAACCTTAACTACCTATATCAAGAACCAATAAAGAAACTGAATGAATAATGAAATCCAAATATGCATTGAAAACTTAGGCCCTTAGGCTGGCTGGTCAAGGAGACAATTTTGCAGATGATATACTGGTGGGTCATGATCTTACCTCGTTCTCGTCCATTAGTAGATTTGCCGTCTTCAAATCCCTGTGAATTATACTATTCTGGTGGAGATAGTTCATTCCCTTCGACACATCTATTGCAACTTTAATTAACGATGGAAGTTTGAAGACGCCATTCTGCTTATGCAGAAAATCATATATACTACCTCTTGCCATGAATTCTGAAAAGCCAAAACACAGAGCAAATATCAGTGAACAGAACATAAAAATTTCAGCCCAAAAAATGAATCCCTGGAATACCAAATGCATTTTTACCAAGATACAATGGCCGACTATATGCAAAGGTAGTGACAGATTCTATATTCACAATGCGCATAGCTCAAAGACACCCATAACTCCTAATTTACAAGTTAAAATGAATAAACGTAGATGTCAACAAGGCCACCTGTCACAATACACAAGTTTGGAGGCTGAGTGCACGCTCCGATGAACTGCACAACGTTCTTATGTCGGACTTTCCTGCAAATTAATTGAGGTAATCAAAATGTTATGTAAAGAGAACAGAGCAGAGACCACCACCACTCAGAAAGAGGAAATACGAGCATTCAGCAAGAGAAGCATTATGCATGATGTAGCATGTTGAGCGAAACAATGCCTGATTAGTTGTATCCAATCTAAAGACCATTTACAGGAACACAAACAGTGATTCCATTTCATTTATCTTCTCCAGATTATTTTATTTCCCTCCATGAATCCAAGCAGAGTATGGAAATTAACGATAATAGATGGTGCAGAACGTTAGCCCCACCACGAACAAAGTCAAACAAACTTAGCCATTCACAGACCTCATTATATAAACTTCTTGAGAAAATTCTCTAAGCATTTCGGCACTGACACGCTCTGGCTTTAGAACTTTGACAGCCACTTCCTGACTGCAATACATGCCTTTGTATCTGAAGAAATTTGAAACCAATTAATTAATAGGAAACATGAAATAACATCTTCGTGTCACTTCACAAAATATAACTTACAGATCGCCATACGCTCCAGATGCCACTTTGTTTTCAACTTTTATCTGACTGGCATCAATTTCCCAGACATCAGTGCCGTCACTGGGTATTTCTATGCAACCAGGAAGTGGTACAATCCTCGTGTTATTAACAATGCTGATAGTGGAAATAGAAGGCTGTTTCGAAACTTGCTGTTCCTGCTGGAAAATTTTTAAAATAAAAATTAAAAATATGCCAGGGATAGCATGAGGTGATGCACCACATGGCAATTGATATCTGCTACTACAATATGGTATTACATCAAAAGTATACATTCTAAGATAAGAACAGTTGAAATTCAAAACTCATATCTGTAACTGGATTAATTGCTCTAGTCAAATAGGATAAGGTAAGTTGTCCTGTTTAAACCTCCACATCACAACAAAGACAATACTTACGGAAGTGGTAGCATAACTAAATTACGCCAGTAATGCGGGTAATGAGTTCCTCTCCATCTGGGTATCCCAGGCAAGAAGCTAAAGGAGAAAAGAGCTGTGACTGCAAAATGTCCATGAGATTGCATGTTCCTCCTTTCCAACTCAAGGTTGAAGAAAGAAAAAAAAAGACTAATAACCCTAGAAAAAGAAAGGTGCAGGTTCTTTGGATAGTGAAGAGACTGGTGTCCCTAAGAAGAAACTCTGCGGATATCTGAATTCTGCTATTCCAAAGTTTTGAAGGCTATGAAGCATATTGAGGACCATCTTGTGAATCAGTAATATAATCATGAAGAAGCATACGAAGCAGTAAGCACATCAAGGATTGAATAAGCTGTGACCTCTACCACCCCATAACAAGACTGTAAAAACTAGATTTATCTCATAGTTCTCCTTGTACTTGTGATTAGCTCTCCCTCCTTTTGAAAAGATTTTTACATCTGTCAAAAGTTCACATCCTTGCCAGTTCCCACAATCACTGGCAAAGAAAGAAGCACCAAGAAAGAATTACATAGATGCATATAAAAGGAATCAATACAGGATATGTTAAACTTCAAAGAATCTTTCGAACAATGCATGAGGAAGTTGCATTAAGTAACTGTTCCACAAACAGCAGAAAACCCAGTAATACACTACTGTACCAGGGTGAGATACGCATGTAGAAAAGGAATGGCCATCTGCCTGTATTTAATTTTTAGGTTATTAGTGAAAAAGAATAGCTCTTTGCCACCAGTTGGTGCTTCAAAAGTCATGATGAGCTGAAAAAAGCATATGCATCCTCCTTCTCCAAAATCAAACTAGCTATAGATATTGAAAGTGTCCATCAGAACGTAACAAAATATATGAGTTATCTACCTTAGACTTCAGAATTTCCTTCTCCAAAGAATTTCTAAGCTCCTCAGTCTCCTGGTGTTAATTAGAAAAAGAAAAGGATCGTAACTTTGCTACATGTGAAGGTATTTCTCAGACAAAACTGGCAGCAACTAGCAAGCAAATGATTGTACCTCATGAGGCCAACCATCCACAACGAAGACGTCCAGGGAAAACCCATCAACGGTAGAAAATGCATGGGCCTCTTGGATATTCAAACCAACTTCAGCAAGCAGGGAAGTCAACTGGAACATTATATATCAGTATAAACTACTAGCCCCAACACGACGAAAAAGTGGGAGTGAGAGAGACTAAGAAGAATAAAGGAGAAGGCAAACCTGACTAAGGAGTTTAGGCCTGTCTACTGTCGAAAAGGTGATCTCATGCATGGGCCTGTAGGATTGCGATGAGTTGTGCGATGGTATAGTGAAACTCAAAAAGAAACTAACAGATATTGGCAAGACTAAGATGAATGAAAGAAACAATATAGGGCACGGGTCTTCTAGCCGGTTCATTATATCATCACCATGAACATACAACATTCTTACAATTAAAGTCGATGAAGTTTAACTTGGTGACAACAATCAATGAAGGCAAGAGCCTAAATTCTTGAAAGTCCATACCTGGCCTGGTTTGATGTTGAGTTTACAGCGCTATCACCATCTTCAACATGATATCTATGTGTGAGAGCTTCAAGATTAGATGATGAACCAAATGTTGGAGGAGCGTGGGTACTGCCAAGAGGAAAAAAGAAAGCACATAAATCAGAAAAGGGCACAAGTTGAGAGTTGTACTACTAGCAGGGATAAAAAAAAGTGGTACAACAAAAGTATACTAGCAGCAAAAAGGAGTGAACATACGCTTGTCTGCTTGATAAATAAGAACTTTGAGCATCTTCTATCAGTGAAGAATCTAAATGAATGGAGTCAAGAGCTTTTCCATTTGAGACAGGAAACACCTGTAGAAGCAAGAAGAAACAAGGTATATCTATCAAGAAGCAATGGCGCAAGTTAGGCGAAACCCGCGAGCCTGAGCATTTCCAAGGACTAAATCCTAGAGGACATCTGTTATACTAGCCCAATGAAATGAAAAGAAAAGAAAAGAAAAGAAAACATGGATTGGAAGGTCCCTTGGGGGAAATCCGACAGAATTGAAATATGGACTGGAAGTGCTCACCTGCACCAAACGAACTTCAAATGCAGGTCGATTAGCAGGATCTTCTGCCAATTGGAGCAGTCTCTTGTGAGTAAGCACGTCTTCCGCCCTCTCAACATTAACGTCTAGAGCGTAGCTGCCGTAACATATAAACAAAAGAAGGAAGAAAGGAAGAAAAAAAAGCATTCAACCGGATCAAATATGGATTTTAAGCTGAATTAGCCATGGATTTCGAATCTTCAAAGAATGAATACACAATGGCAAGGCAGTAAAATACGAATTGCTGAACTGAAATTCGAGACCCGCTATTATCTGACAGCATAGTCTGATCATCGATCCCTAGGTTCACATGATGCAGAAGTATTCGAATAGATGAAGAAAAGCAGACGAGACCAGTGTGAAGCCAACATGCAAGAGAAATGGAGATAGGGGGAGGGGGAGGGGGGGGAAATCGGAAAGAGGGAGGCGCGAGGGTACCGTGCAGGTAAGCGATTGAAATGAAGCCAGAGCTGATCGTCGAAGCCAGGGAGATTGGCGTCTTCGTGAGCGGAATCCTGAATTCTGCGGAGAACCTCGTTGTAGACCTCCAGCTTCTGCCTGTGATGGCGAGGGTTGATGTGCGAGAAAGAGTCGGCCGCTCGGCTGCCGCAGCTCTCCACGTCCTCCTCAATGGCCATATTGTTGTTGCTGTTAGAAAATTATTATAATAACACTAGGGCACCGCCGGCGCCGCCGCTTATCTCCGACGAGGAGCCAAGGGGGAAAGAGAAAAAAGAGATTCAATTCAAGGGGGAACACTGGGCGAGTACAAAAACAAGAGCAGGGATTGAATCAGACTGCAAATTCAATTCAGGATTGAAAGTGCGAACAGGGAAAAGGAGGGACAAAAGCTCCAATTAGCCGAGAGCTAAAAAAGCCATCGCGCGCGCGAGAGAGAGAGAGAGAGCAGAGAATCATCCATCGTGGTGATGCTTTTGCAGTGTTTGTTGTACTTTGGAGTATTTGCGTTGCTCGCTTTTTTTTTTTGTTTTAATTATTTTTTTCGGGTTGTTGTAACGGAGAAGACGGGAAGTGGCGCTCGCCCTCTGAAGAAGAGCAGCAGCGGCAGCCAAAAAGCAAACAGATTATTGTTTGTTGTTTGCGTCGGGGTTTGGATGGCAATCCCACGTCATCAGGTGGGGTCCATGAGAAGGCAGGCTACTAGCTCCCTGGCGGCTTGAACTGTCTGTCTCTCCGCCCATTTTAACTGCCCTTTCATTGGATAAGCGATTGAGCCTAGAAGACTAGATGGGGCAGCATAGTCAGCGCCATGTAGACTTTTATTTTTTAAATTCTTATTACGATTATTCTTTTTATTTTTTCGTTTAAGAACCAAGTTCGTAGTCATTCAGCTTGCCTGGTGGATGGAGGCGGGTTTTGTCAGGTAATATTTTACTAAATAAATATCACCTTTCCAAACCATTTGCACATATTTTATCACAACTTCACTAGTGATCGACAAGAAATGTATTATATTAATCACGAGTGGAATTTGGAGCATTTCAACAACTAGGAGATCCAATAAAAAAATCACAAGTAGTTTGGCACACATAAAATTGTTACTAATTAAAATAATCAAATAGTTCACGGTGGCATCGGTTTATTCCCTCTATTATTGTGAATTAACAAATGTGTCATGTGCCAGCAACACCATGGAGAATTGGAGATGATTTGACGGCGGCAACAACAACAATCTCAACACGATTATGAAGGTAGATTACTCTCCCTACGACATCGATCTCCCATCCGACGTCACAACGGGAAGCAATTGGCAGGCAGTACCGGCCTTTACAACGTCGCCAAAAGGCCAAAGGTCAAACAATTGAAAGGTTTATTGCGTATTCTTTTTATAATTTCTGGAATCGCTTTGCTTGTTAAATTCCGCTCTGTCTGCTCTTTCCGATTCTGGGGGACGCCGGTGGTGTAGGCGAAGAAATAGAAATAGCGCGTGACGATGAAGAATGCGTCGAGAGTGGTGGCGACGCAGAGATGCCTTAGCCCCTCACAACACTTTTTTTTTTCATTTAGTCATAGCAACTAGCCCTGTTATTTGTTAATTCTTCTGGATTCAACGCTTGTCGTTGCTTTGAGCCTCTCCTAGAGCCTCTGTATTTCAAATTAAATTGGCTTTGGTTCCCAGTTTCCGATCATCGGTGCTCTACTCTCCAACACCGACAAGGTCCCGATTGTTACGTCTCTCCGACCGACATTTATGATGGGCTCTACGATTACTGTTGGTGCCAAGTTCCACGTGTCCCACCCCTTTCGATCTCGACCCTTGCGTACTCACCAGGGGCGCCCGGATCCTGCAAGGACAAGCGCCTAAAGGGCTAGGAAATGCCCGTTAGCACTCTGACGCCCAAGTCAGAACCAAGTCTTGAGAGTGAAGTATAAAGCCCAGTTTTAGTGTGATCAGCCAACCTGCATAAATGCTATCGACTGCCCCTATTTATACTCACCGAGCCCGAGGTTGATCTCCGCCACGTCACCATTCTCATTTAATGCTCTGCGCCACCAGACAGCTAACCGCCCTGTCAGACTCCTGACACCCGACTGGCATCCCTCAGCTCTGCCAGGCTCCTGACACACGACAGACGCCCGCAGGCCGTGGTCCACCAGCCAGTTGGCCGCCACCTGGCTTTTGGTGCTCTGTGAGACAGCTAACCGCCCTGTCAGACTCCTGACACCTGACACACGACAGGCGCCCGCAGGCCGTGGTCCACCAGCCGGTTGGCCGCCACCTGGCTTTTGGTGCTTTACTCTTGAGGTCCCTTCTCTTTGTTTGGGCCCAAGGGCCACTAGTGGATATTGATTCTTACCTTTTGGGCTTTGCCCCCCAACTCCTTCTTTGGGAGCCCAATCTCCTAGCTTGCTGAGTAATACCCCCAACAATTGCCCCCCCCAGTTAGGTGCTCGTGGCTTCGCCTTCGAGCGCCTGACTGACCCTCTAGTTGTAATCCGGCCTTCTCTTAGCCACAGGGCGCTTGTCACTAGGCGCATGCATTGTGTTCTCACTTCTTTCTTGGTCCTACGGGGTGCGTTTGCCTCTCCTCTTCTGCGGGCAGGCGTCCCACCTTTGGTTGTGCCCCTTGTCGAATGCTCTTCCATGTGCTTCTGTGCCTCTTGCCTGCTGAGACGCCTCTTTCCAAATGGGGCGCCTTTTCTAACTAGCCCTCCCTTTCGGGCGCTTCATGGTGTCGTTCTTGACGTGTGTCCTTATCCCTTATGCCCCCCTCACCCACGCTTTGCTTGTCGGGGAAATTTGGAGAAAAGAAAATTCGAGAATTCGAAATTCAGAAATTTGGGAGTTGAGAAATTTCCCCGAAAAGGAAAGTGTGGGGGAAGCTCAAAGGTCCGCCTGGTGTTTTTGTGGCTCGCAGAAAAGACCAAAAGGTGGGGGAGCGGAAGGGTTCCTTCGGCATGACTGACACGTGTCAGATGGCGGGTGGGTCTTCGTTTTTCTTTAAATACTCCTCCTCCCTTGTGATGCTGTCACTTTCTTCCATTTGACCTCTCTCTAGACTTTTGCTCTGACTTCTCTCTAGCTTCCGCTCTGACCTCTGTCCTCTTTTCTTGTTTGTTCTTCGCTTCCAACACATCACTTTCGTCCAAGATGTCTTCTCCACAACAAGACAAGACCTCCTGCCCCCGGCGCCTCGGGCGCGGGCGCCTCTGGCGATGGTGGTGAGACAAGGCGCCCAGTTCAACGTGGTAAGTTGTCCTTTTCCCTTCGTCGATTTCGTTGAGTTTATTCTAGTCACCTAGGGTAGGGGCGTCACTTACCCCTTGTCCGCGTTGCGTCTGGGTCGTTTGTTGGTTTAGAGCGGGCGTCTGCTTCCTCATCAGCTGGGCCGTCAAGTTCTTCGGCGCCTGGCTTCTTGCCCGCCGATGGGTCCTACAAGATCACATCGTGGGAGAAGTGTTTCCCACCCGATCACCTGCCCACCGAGACGTCTCACTTATCGTTCGCGGTGGCTGGGCCAAAGCGCACGTCAACAGTCACCTTGGACCGGGTTCATGAATTGGTGACCAGTCTCCAGCTTCCCAGAGACTGGTGGTATGCGCCTCCATCGCCTCAGTCCCGGGTAGGCGTCTGTGGCCCGAAGTGGATCGGGATTTATCAGGAATACTTTCGCTTCGGACTACAGTTTCCCCTAGACTCGATTATGGAGGGCATCCTGACTACGTGCGCCTGTCCCCTCGGGCGCCTGTCCCCCTCAGTCATCACGGTTGTCATCCTGTTCAAGTTGAGGTGCCGAGAGCACAACGTGGAGCCCACCTTCAACTTGTTCAGATATTTCTTCAAGATGGTGCCTCTCGACAACTGCTTATCCCTCCAGAAACGCAAAAAGAAAAGCTGCCCCTATCACTTTGTGAAGAAATGTCCTAAGTTGAACCGAAGCTGGTTCAACGGGTTTTTCTTCGTGAAGGCCTATCGAGACTCCTTCTTTGCGAGTGGAGGCGCCTTTGTGAGGAAGTGGGAGTTGGGTCAAGTCGATGACTTCAACAAGCCGGTGGTTTTGACGGCGTCCGAGAAGGCTGGCGCCCCTTTGATTTGCGAGGGGGAGCCTGTTGACTTACGCCCCGCAGATAACCGTCCGCCTATTATTGAAGCTTACTATAACGATGGTGTGTAGGCGTCTAGGTGTTCTATTTCTTTGCTCCTTTGTTTGTGTGATGAACTAACTTATTTTCGTCATATGCAGGGGCGGACTACTCAAGCATTGCCAAGCTAATGAAGAGTAGGCTGGCGAGTATGGCGGCGGAGGCGGCCGCGGCGGCGGCTTCGTCGCAAGAGGTGCCTGCTCATCAAGAGGCGCCCACCCGACAAGAGGCGCCTGCCACCCAATCAAAGGCGCCAACGGCTGGCCCCAAGAAAAGGAAGAAGAGAGCAGTGAAGGGTGGCACTGCTCGGGCGCATACAGCGAGCGTGGCGTCGTCCGCGCCGGAGGAAGGCGAGGGGGCGCCTAATTTCGACCCTGCGGAGAAGGAGGTCAACTCCGCCGAAGAGGAGGAAGAAGAGGAGCCTTTGCTCCGCAAGGGGAAGAGGGCGGGTTCCCCCTTAGCCTCGGCCAGCAAGAGGGCCGACAGGGGGAAGAAGAAGGTGGGGGAAGAGGACGCCTTCGATGAGGTGGAAGTGGAGGAGGAGGCGGTGGAGGGCGCCCGTCTTCACCTGGATGAAGAGGGGCGCTATGTTGGCCCCGATGGGCGTCCGCCCATCTTCCGGCCACGACGTGCTGAGGTGGGACGGGTCAACATGAACTGCTCCCCCTTGGTCGCCGTTGACCGAGGGTGCGCCATGGGCTTAGCGATCGCGGCCGCCAAGTCATGGCAGGTGCCGTCTGAGGTGAACGGGGATCACCTCTTTGCTGAGTTGGCCCAAGTGGGCGCCAAGGTATGCATTTTCTTACTTGCGTTCTTTAGAAGTTAGGGGAATGGTTTGGTATTTTGCACAACTTGCTGAACTTTTGCTAATGGTTGCAGATCCTTCTTTTTGCTGAAAAGGGCGCCCGACGCCTCAACGAGACTAAGCGTGAGGCGAAGGCTTCTTCTTCAGCTGCACAGCTGAAGTTGGACTTGGATAACGCAACTGCGCGCCGTGAGCAGTTTGCGAAGGAGTTGGAGGACGCCCAGATGACGGCGACCATGGAGTTGTCGCGTCTGCAGGGCGCCTGGACGAGGAGCGCAGGAAGGTCGCCGACCTCCAAGCTGAGAAGGAGGCGTTGGCGCAGGAAGCCGGTGCCCAGGCCAGTGAGATTGACATCCTCAAGGAGGAGAAGGAGAGGCTGCACGACGCCCACAAGGAGAGCGAGAGATCCTTGAAGAGGGCCCGGAAAGAAATTTCCGGATTGCGGCAATCTTGGACAACTTGATGGAGTCAGAGACTGGGAAGTCCATGTGCGCCAATGCCATTCTGACCGGCATTGAAATCCTGCGAGTGAAGTTGCAGAAGGACCACCCCGACCTTACTTGGGATCTCTCGGAGATGGCCGAGTATGTGATTGGCGGGATGGAGACGCCCCGCGGGACAAGTGGGGCGCCCGAGACATCTGCTCCTACCTCTCCTCCTCCGAAGGCGCCTAGTGCCGGGGACGAACTTCGGGCGCTGACTAGATTAGTGTTCCGGGTTTTAACTTCACTTTTTGTAGTGACTTTCCGCCTTTTGTGCTTTTATAATATAAGAATCTATGTTTCCTTGCCAATTGCCTTTACTTCCATTTAACTTTCCTTTTATTGCCAACTGGTGTGTTTGGGCGCGAAATGGGGCGCGTTTCTTGTTGGGGCGCAATATTAGGGCGCTTTTGCATAAGGTGGGCGCGGAACATGGCGCTTTACTATACGTAGTTGCGGGCGCTATTTTGGGGCGCTTTGTTATGTTTCTTAACGGCCAACTTTGTAGATAGCAATTAATCCGCTTCTGAAAAATGATGGCGCAAAATTTGGGCGCTTTACATGGACCGGGCGCTAATGGGGCGCTTTACAAAATTACGGGCGCGTATAGGGCGCTTTTGGATACTCTACTATAATTGCCTAACCAAAACCAGTCCTCCCCAAGAAACCCTGCCTGTTGCCTCTACTCGCGCGAAGGCGCCTGCATTTGGGCGCCTGTATCCATGGTTGCCTCATACCTTCGTAGGTTTTGAGCATTCCAAGTTCTCTTCACTCCCTTGCCTGACATGTGCTCCAGCTTGAAAGTACCCGGGCCAACGACTTCCCGAATACGTATGGCCCTTTCCATTTGGGTGCCAATTTTCCCTCCACAGCACTGGGGCGAAAGTCTCTTTTTAGTACCAAGGTACCTTCCGAAATGTTGTGCGCCCGCATTTTTTTGTTGTAGTACCTCGCAACCTGACCTTTCATTGCCTCCAATCGTAAAGCCGCCACTTCTCGACGCTCGTCCAATACATCCAATTCATCGACACGCGCTTGGGCGCCCATGACTCATCCGGTGGGTCAACCTGAAGGTTGGGACTCGCATCTCCACAGGCAAAACCGCTTCGCTTCCGTACGTCAGAGCAAAGGGTGTCTCGCCCGTAGCCACCTTGAATGTAGTCCTATGCGCCCACAACACACTTGGCAATTCCTCAACCCATTTGCCTTTGGCCTCCGTTAACCTGGTGTGCAACCCATGTAGAATACTTTTGTTGGCTGCCTCCGCCTGTCCATTGGCTTGTGGGTAAGCTACGGAAGAGAACCTCAAGACCACTCCATTCTCATCACAAAACTCGATGAACTTTTTGCAATCAAATTGCTTCCCATGGTCAGTGATGATGGACTCCGGGAGTCCGAACCTCGTGAAAATGTTCTTCCTTGTGAACTTCCGTACCTGTGACTCGGTGATCGATGCTAGGGGCTCAGCTTCGATCCATTTGGTGAAGTAATCAACCGCCACAATCAAATACTTGAACTGCCCGGGAGCTTTGGGGAAGGGGCCCAAAAGGTCCATGCCCCATTGTGCAAAGGGCCATGCGCCCACGTTCCCTTGCATAGGCGCCGCTGGAATGTGCACATCATTGGCGTGAATTTGCATTGGTGCAGGCTGCTACGTGCTTTTTTGCGTCTGCCCGTATCGTTGGCCAATAATATCCCTGTCGGAGAATGACCTTCTCGAGACTCCGGGCGCCTGCGTGCATGCCGCACGTCCCTTGATGCACCTCTTTGATTGCCTCTAACCCTTCGTTTTCACTAACACCTCAGATAGGCGCCTGAATGGGACCTCTTGTACAACACTCCCTCTACTATGGCACATCGTGCTGCTTTTCGTCGTAGGCGCCATGCTTCTTTGGGTCATCCGGCACCTTTCCTTGGGTGAGAAGAGCCATATTGGAGCCATCCATCCTTCCCTTTCTTCTGCCGTGAAAGAAGCCATCATCATTTCCTCGTGTGGCACCTCCTTTGTCACAATCACCGTTCGATTCTCTTCAAAATCCAGGGCCGTTGCCAACTTTGACAAGGCATCTGCATGGGCATTCTCCTCTCTAGGAACATGTGTGAAGGTTACGCCTCGGAACCAAGCGCACTTTTTGCGGCTGGCTTCCACATAAGCTCCTAATGTTTCCTCCTTGACCTCATACCTCGTTCAATTGATTAACCACCAACGCCGAATCGGTTTTGATACTCACTTTTTGGGCGCCCAGCTCTCTTGCGATGTGAAGTCCCGCAAGTACAGCCTCATACTCAGCAGCGTTGTTTGTCTTTAGGGTCGCAAATCGTAATGCCACTTCGTGTAGGGCGCCCAGTGGACTGATGAGTACCACCCCGGCCCCTGGCCTACCCTACTTGCAGCTCCGTCAACATGCACTTGCCAACATTCCTCCCTGCTTGCTCCCCATCAACCACCCCTTCAGCCACGAAATCTGCCAACGCCTGCGCCTTGATGGCGGGCCGGGGCGCATAAGTTATGTCAAACTCGCTGAGTTGCACAGCCCATTTTACCAGGCGCCCAGACACATCCATTGATCCTAGTACTGTCTTGAGAGGAAGATTTGTGAGTACCACAATGCGATGAGCCTGGAAGTAAGGTCGGAGTTTGTTGGCTGCCATTATGACCGCCAAAGCTGCCTTTTCAATAGGCGCATAGCGCGTCTCATGACCCACCATGGTCCGGCTCACATAATACACGGCTTCTCCTCGTTCGTCAGGGGGTCCTTGGATATGAGGACTGCACTCACGGCAATTACGGACACGGCTATGTACAGGTACAATACTTCCTTGGCCTTGGGCGCCGTCATCACCGTGGGCGCCGTGAGCAATCTCTTCAACTCTTCAAAAGCTTCGTCACATTCGTTGGTCCATTGAATTTGGAGGCTTTTTTCAATGTCTTGAAGAAAGGGGCGCCTCGGTCAGAGGCTCTTGGGATGAAGCGCCCAAGCGCCGCCAATCTCCCTGTCAGGACTTGCACCTCCTTAGGCGTTCGGGGGTGGCCTAGACTCATGATCGCCTCAACTTGATTAGGATTAGCTTCGATTCCCCGTCTTGTTATCATGAAGCCCAAGAATTTTCCTGCTTCAGCCAAGAACACACACTTCTTGGGATTAAGTCGCAACCGGAAGTGCCGCATGTTTCGAAGGTTTCTCGTAGTCCATGATGTGGTCCTGGCGCCTCTTGCTCTTCACAATCAAATCATCTACATATGCCTCCACGTTCCTTCCTATTTGCTTACGGAAAATCTGATTCACCATACGTTGATATGTTGCCCCGGCATTCTTCAAGCCAAACGCCATCACTCTGTAGCAGAAGTTCCCAAAGGGTGTCATGAACGCCGTCTTGGCCACATCCTCTTTGGCCATAGGGATTTGGTGGTAGCCCGAGAACATGTCAAGGAAACTAAGTGCTTCGTGATAGGCGGTGGCATCTACAAGCAGGTCAATGCGTGGCATGGGGTATGCATCTGTGGGGCACGCTCGGTTAAGGTTGGTGAAGTCCACGCACATCCTCCAATCGCCAGACGGTTTTGGGACAAACACCACGTTAGACAGCCATGTGATGTATCTCGCTTCTTCCAAAAATCCTGCTTCGAGTAATCTGTCAACCTCTCGGCGGAGCGCCTCCTCCTTTTCTTGAGACAAGTTTCTGCGCTTCTGTTGCACGGGCTTTTTCCCTAGTTCCACCGCCAGCTTGTGCACTGCCACGTCCGGAGAAACGCCGGGCATATCCTGGGCGTCCCACGCGAATAACTCCCCAAACTCCCTCAGTAGTTCGATCAGAGGCGCCTTCATTACTTCAGGGGCCTGTGCCGAAATTCGCACTTGTCTCTCCGGGCGTCTTTCGTCCAAGGCTACTACAAGTTCGTCGTCCAAGGCTTCCGCCCTAGGCGCCTCCTCAGGGCGGATGTCGATAGTGTTGACCCTATGTTTGAGAACGCGGCTCCTTGGATCTTCTTCTCGGGCGTATCGTGGAACATTTCTTCCCCTGGAAATGCCTATGCCCTGGGGTGCTACAAACTTCAGCGTCTGGTGACAAGTGGACGCCACGCCATTGAATTGCGCTAATAGCGGACGACCAAGTATCACATTGTAGGGCGATGGGCAGTCCACAATCCCAAACTCTACCGCATGCGTCACACAATGTGTTTCATCTCCAAGGGTCACTGGTAGACGTACGCGCCCGATGACCTGGGCTGGCGCACCGGAAAACCCAATCAAAACCGAACTAGAAGGGCGTACCAATTCAGGCGCCAGTTGCATGCGCTCAAACGTGCTCTTGAAAAGGACATCCATAGAGCTGCCAGTGTCAACTAACATCCTCTTCACTTTACATCCTGCTATCACCCCATGTATCTCCAAAGCTTCCTCTGATGGGATCTGGCACGCCTCGTCCGGCTCTTGGTTGAAGTTGATTTGCACTGCTTCCCTTGCTTCAATTGATGCGGATCTCAGGCGCCTTGACCTTTCCAGCTTCTCCCTCAAGTCCACAGTGCCGGTTATGGATTCGACCGTGAGCCTGATGCGACTCGGCTTTCCCTCTTGGTCCACTTCAAACGGGGGGGGGGGGCGGCATCAAGGGCTCCTGTGGGGTTTTCGGCCTTTCGGGCGCCTCATGGGTCCTTGGGGCTTCTTGCATCCTTGAGTTCCTCGGGACTTCCGGCGCCGTCACGTACGCCCGGTGGGTCCTGTCCTCTGCCCTTCTAACAAAGTCATTGAGCATGCCTTTGTCGGCTAACGACTGTAGTTCGGCTTTAAGCTGGTAGCAGTCGGCCGTGTAGTGCCCCTTGTCGCGATGAAAGTCACAATACCTATCAAGGTTCTTCTCATTGGTTGGCCGCGCATGGGTCCCGGCCACCGTATGTGGTAGCCCCTATCTTTCACATACTGTAGTACATTCTTTAGTGTATCATTGTATTCAGTAAAATTGGCTGAGCTTCTCGGCACAGGGCGAGGTGCCTCAGGCCTTCTTTGCGGACCATAATTCCCGGAGGGCACCCGGGGCGCCTGCCTTACCTCCAACTCATCTCCCCTCAGGCGCCTCTTCTCAGCTCTCCGTGCCGCCAACGTCTCCTCCAACATGATTACCTTCTGCACCCTTCGGTCCAGGTCTTCTGTGGACACCACATCCCGCTTGGAGAGGACTCGACAGAGTTCTTCGCTCGAGGTACAGGCGTCCAAGCAAACTCCCAGTACCGCCGGTTGGACGTCTTTGACTGCCATGGCTACAGAGATCCATCGGTCGTAAAATTCTCTAAGCGCCTCCCCCTCCCTCTGCTTCACCTTGAACAGTGCGCCTATGGTTAGTGTCCGGCGCTTCCTACTTGCAAACTTGGACAAGAATAACTCCGCAAACTGCTCAAAGCATTCGATGCGCCCCTCTTCGATTTGATGGTACCAATCTAACACTACGCCCGCAAACGTGGATGGGAACACCTTGCATAACGTGGCGTCTGAGCTGTTGTACAGTTGCATCTTCGTGAAGTAGCTGTTCAAATGATCCTCTGGGTCCGCCACCCCGTCGTAACTGGGTAACGGGGGAATTGTGGTTCCCGCCGGTTCCACTAGGATGCTTCGCGCCAATGGTTGCCTGACCCCGAACCGCTTGGCGATTCTTCTAGGCGCCCACAAGTCTTCTGGCTCCACCTGGGTATGCTCAGTAGGCATTTTCCAGGCGCGTGAACGCCTTGGTGCGTCATGTCCTTGGTCAGCTTGGTACGGGTGCCCGTGCTGCAAAGACTCCAAATCTTCTCCCATCCTTTCTCGTTTCCTGACGCCCGGGCTATACATCATTACGTCCTCACTTCGCTCCCCATCCAACTCCCTTCTGAGCGCCGCAATGGCCCGATCCTGGTCGGCTATAATTCGGAATAGCTCTCTCTTTGTCAAAGACTCCCCTTCCTCCGCCGATAGGCGCCCAGGGCTCGCTTCCTCTTCTGCCTCCATGCTCAACTCCCGGCTCGGTTGCCGCTCGCCTTCCTCATGGCTCGAATTGTCCAACCTCGAAACATCTTCCCCGTCGTTCAAGTTTTCCATTTTCTTCTTCGCCCCCTTCCTGGCGCGCCAATTGTTTGTGCCAAGTTCCTCCGGTCCAACCTTCCTCGATCTCTGCCCCTTCGAACTCAGTATAGGCGCCTGGATCCTGCAAGGACAAGCGCCTAAAGGGCTCGGGAATGCCCGTTAGCACTCCGACGCCCAAGTCAGAACTAAGTTTGGAGAGAGAAGTGTCAAGTCTGGTTTTAGTGTGAGAGGCCAACCTGCATAAATGCCATCGACTGCCCCTATTTATACTCACCGAACCCGAGGTTGATCTCCGCCACGTCACCTCCCTCATTTAATGCTCTGCGCCCCCAGACAGCTAACTGCCCTGTCAGACTCCTGACACCTGACTGGCATTCCACAGCTCTGCCATGCTCCTGACACACGACAGGCGCCCGCAGGCCGTGGTCCACCGGCCAGTTGGCCGCCACCTGGCTTTTGGTGCTCTGTGAGACAGCTAACCGCCCTGTCAGACTCCTGACACCTGACAGGCGCCCCCAGGCCGTGGTCCACCAGCCGGTTGGCCGCCACCTGGCTCTTGGTACTTTACTTTTGAGGTCCCTTCTCTTTTCTTGGGCCCGAGGGCCACTAGTGAATATTGGTTCTTACCTTTTGGGCCTTGCCCCCCTAACTCCTTCTTTGGGGAGCCCAATCTCTAGCTTGCTGGGTAAGGTGGGGGAGATCAAGTTTCTCCAAGGGTGAACCCAACACCCGTGCCACCCCATTTCAATGGGCATGGCATGGACCCTATGGGATTTGTACCCCAAGGGGGGCAACATGGGGGGCATGATCCCAACACTCTAAGAGACCAGGTGGCTCAAATTCTTGCCAAGCAGTTTGGCATGGAGCACATTTGACGTTTCACTGTCCAGTGTGGGGATGTAGGAGATTTTATTAAGTTAAGAGTATTTGGCAACTCATTGACAGGACCTGCTTTTGCTTGGTATGTCAACTTGCCATCCAATTTCGTCCACACATGGCAGCAGATGGAGCAAATCTTCCTTCCATGCTCAGTTCTATGGCTCTGAGCGTGAGGTTTCCATGGCTGACTTGGCACGAATGCGCCAAGAGCCCAGGGAATCGGTGGAGCATTTCTTGACAAACTTCAAGAATGCTCGTAACCATTGCTTTGTCAACTGGACAGAGAGAGTTTGTCAAGTTAACACAAGGGGGGTTGAGTTTTGATTAAGAAAGAAATTTCAAGATAGGGAATTCTCTGACTTGTTCCAACTCATATCTTGTGCGGTGAGATATGAATCTCTTCTTCAAGAAGAGGAGAATAGGAGGAGTGCCTCAAGGGGGCAATACTTCTCTAACATCGGATACCCTGTTAACCATATTGGCTAAGAGGCCAATGAGGTGGAGGTAAACCTGGCTGAGCTGACTACAAGGAAGCCATATGTATGTGCTCCTTTGGCTAAGATGGACAATGAACCGCAAGGGGGTAGACCAAATTGTCCCCCATCTAGCCACGAAAGTATTCCTTCGATACTCCAAACTTGACTTGATTTTTGACCGACTCTATAAAGATGGTCAAATCAAGTTGTCAGGGGGGCATAACATCCCACCCCCTGAGAAATTAAAAGGAAATAAATATTGTAAGTAACATAATAGCATGTCACACTCCACTGATTCACGTGTCATTTTTTTGCAATGTAGTGCAGGATGCCATTGAGAAGGATCGTATCATACTCTCAGAGCCAAAGAAAGATGCATGTTGGTGGATACCAACCCATTCCCCAACGTTCTTGGTGTCAACATGGTTAACCCAGACTTCTCCAGGATTGAGTTTCCTCGTTTCAAACTGTGTTGGATACAACACCGCAACAAAGGACTCTCAATGTGGTGTTCGAGCAAGGGGAGTCATCAGGGGGTATGCAAGCCAACCCTGCCGCTTCAAAGGTGTCAAGTGGGGTAGAGAAGCTATGCGCCCAATGTCAAAGGAGTCTTAGACTTGATGAAGTGAGACCAAATCGACCAGTTCAACAAGGACTTGGTCCACCCATAGACTGAGCTACCCATCTTATCAAAGACAAGTAGAGGGGGTCATTCAACCAGCTTGCGTACAAAGAAGGCAACGAGTAGAACATGATCATCCTCCAATGAGAAAGACTTTCAAGTCACCCAATGTGCCACAAAGTGGGTGGCATACATATGACATGCATCATCAACAACCAGTAGCTATTGAGAGGATGACAAGGACTCAAAGGAGGAGATTCCTATGTAAGAGTGCCAAAGCACAAAAGGGGCAATGCCCAGTAGTGCGTGGTGAGATGATGGGACCAACACAGCAAAATGAGGATGTTCAAGCTAGTATCGAGGTGGACAACTCCATGGTCACTGGTCCCAAAGTAATAGTGACTGACGAGGGCAAGCATGATAAAGTCCAAAGTGATGGTAAGGGTCAGAAGGGTAAAAATAGTGAAGTGAATGATGTAAAGTCAAATTGTGAAGAATAATCTCCTCTGAACAACCATGGCCATATGATGTATGGTTGGCTTTTTGGTTTAATCCATGGACTTGGCAGTGAGAGTATACCTTTGGCACGTTGGTTATGGACAAAGGGTATGGTGATCAATGATGTTTGTAACTACTTATTATATGTAATAAGTAAAAAAATAAGTAAAAATATATTAATATAGAAAAGCCAATCATGGCTATATAAAAAAATGTCAAAGTGACAAGTTTGAGTAAAAGTTGATAGGTTTCAACGTGAGGATCTTGCCATGACTGGTATGCCTCAATCACTAATCTCTGTTAACCTATGTTTTAGTTCTGAGGCGGAGACTATTGCTCTGCAAATTATCACGATAGTTCTTCTCGTAGCATATTTGTCCATTAGTAATTAGGTTATTAGGATCCTTGCTTACGGGATTCATTCTAGTCCCAACGGTAGTACACCTATCCACATTCACGTCTTCAATTGGAGGATGCAAACATGCTTGATACTAGAGGTGGAAGTTTTGGTTTGCGGGTAACCCGCAAACCGCACACTTTGTGGATATCCATACCCACAATTTGTGGATAGTGAATTGGGTGTGGGTAGCAAATGTAACACCCTATCCTATACGTTTTTCCTAATCATATTGTTCATACAATTGCAGCGGAATTAATCTCGGGTGTTACATTAATTATCAAAATTTACCCAAATAAAATTTCGACATGAATTACTCGCGTAATGGGCTAACAGTTCTTGCAACTTATCCTGCAAAATAATTCTTCACAAACATATATATTAGGGATGGCAAAAATATCCGTAACCGTGGATATCCCCCCGAACCCGGTCTAAACGGGTAGGGCAAAACCCGAACCCGAAGGACATTTAGTAGGTACGGGTAAAACCCGAACCCGAATATTGCGGGTAATGGATGGGCATGAGTTTCTCACTATCCAACCCGAACCCGCCCGATTATACACATACATATGCATTTTGTCTATAAATAATAATTATATTTCTCTAACGTATTTTATATTTAGCATATAAATATAATATTTTCATGAAATTGTGTTGTTTTAATTAATTTTCTTCATTCTAGTGAATTATTGTCATACTTTTCCTCTTAAGTAAAGTGAGAATACGTGTGAATATTAACATATTGGTTGGAGTTATGAAGAGAAATCATTACCCATGGATAACCGTGGATACCCGAAACCCGAACGAGTATGAGCATGTTTTTAATTTTCTACCCGTTTCATAGCATCGTGAGTTCGTAACAGAGCATACCCCTACCATACATCTAGCAAACAAGCCAAAGCACTAGGATCAGACCTCAGCCATTGACACGCCAAAACACAACACCAAACTGCGACCAAGTGTAATCGCAGTCCGGGAATGCAGTAACAGGCAAGTTCAATTATCAACCCGGGGTCTAGATCTACTGCTTACTCCGTGATTCTCTATTATCTAGCAAACTAGTTCGAGTGATTGTTGTGAAAAGTAAAAGCAACAAGAAAGCAGTAAATTGTTCGGGTTTCTAAAGCAGGCAAGAGTCACTCGGGAATGAGTCCCCCTAGCCCCTTAGTTAGGTTCAATTGCAATTCCCTGGGTTGATTTACTGTTGATTAGACTGCGGAAGATCCGACAGTAGCTTGGAATCTCTTAAGCTGACCAAGCCCTCTCAGTCTAACTACCCGGCAGACGACTAGTCTTCACCGGGATAGAAAGCTGAGGCTATGAACACAGAACTCCACTACTGGCGTCAAGAACACCAGTACAAAGCAGTAAACTGGCTAACTCTCGTATAGCCAATCTCCTACTATCGAATGAAGAGGCTCTAACAACCTAATCAGATTCTATCTATCTCAGGTTGAAGCAGAAATTGAGACAAGCTGATCAGACTCAAATCAATTCATTAAACATGCGTCATTCGATTAAAATCAAACAGTAATATCATCCCAAGTCATTACAATCAAATCCCTAACACAAGGAACTAGGGTTCTTCATACCCAAGTGAGAGAAGGGTTCTACTCCATAGAGAGAGAAGAGAAAACAAGAATCGGATTAGTCATACTCATAACGATGAGGGTAATCTGCTCCGGACGATGATTTTCACTCCTATGACGATCTCCAGGCTCGATTGATGAAATCCAGCTCTAAGACAGCTTCTAGGGTGTGTTCTTCGCACTTTCTCTCTCTAGGGCTCTGTTTTTGCTCTCAAAACACGATTCTCCCACTTCTGGCTCGGAATAGGCTCTAAAACAGGGTTTCCCGACTTGCACGGCCAGGGTGCACGGCCGTGCACATCACCATTCTGGCCGTGCACTCCAAAACGCGCCGTATCATTAAATTCGACCTTCAGCCATCGTGCACGCCCAGGATTGCACCTTGCACGGCCGTGCGTGGCCACGCACAATCCCGTGCGTGCCCACGCACAATCCCGCACGGCCAAACTGGTCACTTGCACGGCCGTGCGTGGCCACGCACAATCCCGTGCGTGCCCACGCACAATCCCGCACGGCCAAACTGGTCACTTGCACGGCCGTGCGGGTTGTGGGTGTGCCCGTGCGACTTCCTCAGAACCTCGCCATGCGTCCGATCCTTGTCCAATCGACCTCAAACTCGCTCCCAAGCCTCCATTCACGTACTAGGACCTGAAATATCATAAACAAGCACAACTAGCGTGAAATCGGCCTAAAACACGAGAATCAACACCTCAAACGGTGTAAGAACGGGGGTAAAAACTTGTGTAAATGATGGTCTATCAAACTCCCCCACACTTAACCGTTTGCTTGTCCCCAAGCAAACCAAGTCGGACACTAGGTAAGCTTACATATTTCAATCAACCAACATTGGGGACAAGTCATAAAGGCACAAAACACGTGAATCGCACTGGTTTTCAAACATCAATACATGCACAACCTCAATAACAACCTGGACAACCACCACAAAGGACATTCGAGTGCAGCAAATCGAGTAAAGGAAGAGTCTCCCTTCTGTTCACTGGCCAACCTAGACTTGATTCAACCACTTACTCAAAACAGTCAACTCATGCATCCAACTCAAGACATCAGAATAGAGACCGAGCAATCTAGGTCCTCACCGGGGCACAAGAGCATATAGAAAATGAAAATGAATCACTCACTCTCGACCAGTGGGGTCAGGATAATTTGATGCGAAAGATGCGCATGCTATTTCTCTCAATACCTATCATCTCTTCACCATGATGGTAGCCTCTAAATGCTAGAGTTCACATATGGGGTGTCACCACTAACTAATCAGGAGTCTTAGACACAGGTTCAAATGACTGGCTAGGGTCTTGGAAATGGGGAAAAGGCCTTTTAGGTGGTGGAAGTATTCATAGCAAAAGGTTCCACATTTCCCAAACACACAATCACAGTCAAACAACCCGGTATTTTCTTTCTGCTATTCTGCATTACTCAATATCTTAAGAGCACAAGAGCGAAAGAGGCATAAACATCAGCATTTCCAAGCCAGACTGCTAAGAAACACTACTTACTGGGCATTATTCAGATTTTTAGTAGTGGCTCTCTTTTGCTTTCAATACCACTACAACACCCGAACTATGCAAAAAATGACACTTGTGTCCTATTGTTTTCAATATTCCATCTGTGTCCTGAACTATGATTCTGTTATCGTTGACTTTTGTTGACCGTTAAATTTTAACGGAATGACAGATCAGCGCTGATGTGTACGCGGACGTGGCTCTTTCTGCTGGGACGTGGCTCTTTATTTTTTCTTATTTTAAAAAGCTAAAATGAAATAAAAGGTAAATTTTATCTAACCATTTCACCAACCACATTTACCTTATCTTACTATCGAAGAGAGAGAATACAGCAGCGAAAGGAGAGGAAGAACCCTAAACCGACGAAGAAGGCCTATCGGCGCTGGTGATTCTCCTCTACTCGAGCATGGGGCGTTCGATTCGGCCCTGGTGAAGGCTCTCAGCAACACGAGAAGCAGGGAAGACGGCAAGCGGGCGTTCGATTCCGCGAGGGGAGGGCGATTTCTTCAGCCTCTTCCGTCTGACGAAGATCGACCCACGACCACCATCGCCGATTCTTTCTTCTCGACATCTCCTGGAACATTCGCAGCCTTCAAATCGTCCACCATTGAAGGATTCGAGCAGCCATTTGAAGAAGAAGGCGCTGATTTGCGGGATTTGAGTTTCCCCCAAATTTTCTAGGGTTTCTGCTCGAGGCTTTGTGGTCTATTTTCTGGAGTGTTGGAAGTATTTGAAGGGTGTCTGTGTGGTTGGGAAGCAACGAAGGTGCCAGAAATAGTACAAAGGAGTAAATGGAGTAGCTGGGGTGCTGGTGTTATAGCTCGAGATTCTCTGGGAAAAGGTTGAAAGCAGGGACCACGAGGACAGTGTGAAGACTAATTTACCCTTTGGCAACTTCAGAAACAGGTATGATATGGGTGAAATTAGTACGTATTGGTCATTTACATTGGTGGTTGAGAAGTCGTTGTCTTGGATCGGATTATTCAATTGAGATGAGAATCAGTTTTGTGGTCTTCCAGAAGCAAAGTAGTATTCCAAATGCTTTGTGGAATGCTTTACAGAATAGAATATTAGGGGTGGTTGGTTAAAGTATGCTTAATGTATGAATTCGATGAATTTAGGCTATTGTTAAATGGGGATTGTTTGGTTTTGCAGGATGTCGACATTGGTGGAGTTGATTGTCCATCATGGTGGCAAAATGGAATATTCTGATGATGGTATTCGCTACATAAATGGCAAGTCAGAGGCTGTTGACATGGACATAGATTATGTCTCGTTCTTCCAACTCCAACAAATTGGAACAGTCCACTTCGATTACGCAAGGGTTGAGAGGCTGTGGTACATGGCACCCTCCGACACTTTGGATAATGGTCTAGTTGAAATACGGTCTGATAGTGAGGTGATGGATGGCTTGCTCCCAGCCATAGAAGATGGAAAAATTATGATATTCATGGAGGCAATAGAAACACAAATCGGGGACAATGAAGAACTTGGAGGAGAGTTATCTGATGATGGTGATTCGGAGGATGGGGATAACTCACAAAACCGAGACATTATCCATCTCATGGATGATGATATCCGTACTTCGGATGATGAGTTCATTGATGCAATGGAGGAGCAAGGAGTCAGACCACGACGAGTTCGTACTCATGTTGATCGAACTGGGGAGGAGGTAGAGCAAGAGTCATTTTTTGATGATGGTGACCCACCTGTCGATGAAGGCAGAGTTAACAGTCCACTTGTGTCTGATGATGGTAACAGTGACCCACTTGTGAATGAAGGAAGAGGTAACAGTGAGACCATTGGTTTGGATGATGGTGTTAACGAGGTCTTGAGGGACAGTGTTGTGGAAGATTCAGTCTACAGGGGTTCAATTGAGTCACGCCATGTGAGGGGAAACATTGATGACGAAGACAAAGGTAACCCTCTAGAAAATGGACCTCGATATGACCCTATGTGTGACCATTCAACTCTTAAGTTGGTTGTGGGCATGACATTTGACAACCCCGAGCAGTTCAAGGAGGCCGTTGAAAACCATTGCGTTGCCATTGGAGCTGACATGAGATGGACTAGGAGTGACAAGCAAAAGAAGCGTGCTCAATGTCGTAACAACTGCGGGTGGTACGTTTATGCAAGCTGGCATGGACGTTCTTGCTTTATGATCAAGAATGTTGGAAAGGATCACACATGTCCTCGGTCTGTGAGGATGAAAGTTGCAAATGCTGTTTGGGCTGCTAAGAAGTATCTCGACAGATTCAGAAGGGAGCCGAATTGGAAGGTCAAGAACATGATGGTTGAAATAAGGCAATCACACAACGTTCAGATTTCCAGGAGGCAATGCTATAGGGCTCGATTTTATGCGAAGAGAATGTTGGGTGGCTCATTGGTTGAAGAGTACAATAAGGTCAGGTCCTATGTGGCAGAAATGAAGAGGAAAGATCCTGCTGGAACCTTCATACTTGAGGTTGACCCAAGCTCTATTCCTGAACGTGTCCTATTCAAGAGACTGTATATAGGGTTCAGTGGATTAAGTAGGGGTTTCACTAGGGCCTGCCGTCCTATGTTCGCTTTGGATGGGTGTTTCCTTAAGGGGGAAGTAACTGGTATGTTGTTGAGTGCAATTGGGAAAGATGGTGACAATCGGATGTTCCCTATTGCGTGGGCTGTTGTAGAAGGAGAGAACAGTGATTCGTGGAATTGGTTCGTGTCAATACTTCAACAAGACCTTAGGACCACTGATGGTCGTGGATGGACTGTCATATCTGATCAACAGAAGGTACTAACATACCCCTCAATGACACTTCTTTGTTGTTTTATGATCAATGATGTTTTACTAACTCATGAATTATCTTGTTTGCTTAGGGACTAGTGCAAGCAATAAGCACTTGCTTACCCGAAGCTTCTCAGAGGAAATGTGCAAGGCATGTTTTTGCCAACTGGAAGGTCAATCATCGAGTTAAGGAGCATCGGGATCTATACTGGGCAGCAGTATATGCAACGAATGTTCCTGAATATAATTATCATTTGAAGAAGATGAAAGACATTCAGTCTAGTGGGTTGATCCTAGTTTGCATAAGGATTTTATGGATCAAGAACCACACACCTTCTGTAGAGCGTTCATGAGCCACGTACCAAGGTGTGACTCGGTGGAAAGCAACATATGTGAAACATTTAACGGTTATATCCTTGAGGAAAGGGAGGACAGAATTATCGACATGCTAGAGGGCATTCGTCGGAAGTTGATGGTTAGGTTTGTTGACAAGATGAAGAACATTGAGAAAGTTGATACCGTTTTCTGCCCTAGAATTGAAAAGAAGCTCAAGATTGGGATAGATTTGGCAAAGATTTGTGTTGTTAGTCCCGGTTTGGATGAGAAGTTCGAGGTTGCAGAAGGTAGAAAGGGATATGTGGTAAACTTTGAAGACAAATCTTGTACATGTGGTTATTGGGGGCTGACTGGTATACCATGTCACCACTCAATTGCATGTTTTCAATATAAGAGGTTGGAACCAGAGATGTTTGTCAATATTACAAGGTGGAGGTGTATAAGATGGCCTACAGACATGGCATTCCTACCTTGGAGGGCCAGCAGGCATGGCCAGAAGCTGAAGGGTATCCTGTATACCCTCCCAAGTTTAGGATTCTGCCTGGCCGCCCTAAAAAACAGAGGAGGAGACAACCAGGAGAAATCGAGACTACTGGTCATGGGGCTGGAGGTGTTGCCATAAGGAGGAAATCCATTGTCATGCATTGCAGCAAGTGTAAATCTCCAAATCACAACGTGAGACGTTGTCCAGAACTTCGTGCTGGAGAGGTAAGGACATTAGTCAATTACAACTACTTTCAATACTTGCCTTTTAAATGTATTGCTAATTATCATCTTTTCAACGTATTATACAATGTGGGTGGAGATGAGGCAGGTGGAAGTAGAAGAGTTCGCAGGAGAGGGAATAATGAGGCTGCTCCAACTCCATCTGGTCCAGCTGCCCCAACTGGACAAGCTGCTCCAGCTCCATCTGGTCCAGGTGCATCAGCAGCCCAAACTGGACGTGCTGCTCCAGCTGCAAGAAGGAGCAGAGGTCTGTGTTCCAAATGTAGAGGTGATGACCATAATGCAAGGACATGTCCCTTAAGTGGCGGAATCCAGGTAAATCTAATATGAGATGAAAGCATGCTCTAATATGAGAACTTCGTTAATCGTGATTGCTACACTGTTGTGTTAATAGGAAGCCTTCGTTAATCGTGAAGTGACCAGCAGGCTTGATTTAGCAAGGGAGGTTAGGATGGTATGGTTGTTGACAGAATCCATAGCCTTACAATTAACTTTGATGTTTATGTGATTGAAGAAGATAAGCGTGCTCTAATATGAGAAAATTCATACACGAATGTGCAGGCTAACCAAGGGATTGGAGTTCTGCACACTGATTTGGGTAATACCTATGTTATCCTCAATGGTCCTAATGGTCGTGGCAAAACGCTAAGAAGTGGAAGGATCGTTCAGAATGCAGCTCCTACTGAGATAGATCAAGGTGGATCTCAACCACCTGCCACGCAACCTTCACAACCTCGGCAGTAGTTTAGATAGTAGTAGAATGTGTTTTTGTATAGTAGCCTACCTCTACCAGATATGTGGTATTCGTTTTGAGATGTGACATTGAAGTTGGATCAACCTTTTGTATGGTAGGTTACCTGTAGATCCATGGAAATGGTGTATATTTCCTAAACATTGGATCGACATTTTAGGAACCTTGGTAATGACAGGTTTATATGAATGTAAAATCAACTATTTAGGTATGTCCAGTTTGGTATGTCGAGTTTTTGTGAAGGTTGCGTTGCATTTTGCTGGTATAGCCACTAGATGCATGTTAAAATACAAAGAAATATCCCATTAGATAAGTAACATATTAAAGGTTCTCAAAACGGCTTACAACAAGAACAGATTAGAACATGGAGGAATTCAAACCTACAAAACTATCCCTATAACTAAGGCTGCTAAAACGACCAATACACACAACAGACGAGTATTGGCCAACCTTAAATCCCCAATTAACCTAGCATTCTCTTCTTTAATGCTAGCTAGATCACCATACAACAATTTTAAGGCCTTCTTTCTTCGCACTGCTTTCTCTTCAGCAACCCTTAAACTCTCTTTCAAGCTTTCAGTCTGATAGTCCATCAAACCTAGGTTCGACCTGATATATTCATTCCCTCCAACAACCCCATTGGAGCAAGCACCTTCGTTGTCTTCGTTCAGAGTATCAGCCCAAATGAACAAACGACAACTTTCTTCCTCATCCTGCCATGTAGAAATCAGCCCATTGTGAGATCATTGCCCATATCAATCACAATTAATCAACAAACCAATAATTCATTTACCTGCCAATGAGAGGGCAGCAATAGAACTGCCTCCCCGGATTCAGTTCAGTTCGAGAAACATACACATAGCTGGTATATTATGCCGACATTTAACGGTGCGTGAGTTTGATGAATTCGACCCAGAAATGCTTTGAGACCCTCTTCTGGACATTTTTGAATTACTGCCACAGAGGAACAAGACACTAAATCCCCAATTGAAAGAAACCCTAAATTACCAAAATCAACTATTAATGTACCTAATAGATGGTAAGGCTCTTTTCTGGCGGATTGACATTCTTCGCAATGTCTTCACAGTCGAATCTCCTCGCCCCAACACAAATACAAATCGCAGCTCCTCGTGGCTCCTCACCGCCACTACCCCGACACCCACTCCGAGCCGACGCAACGCAAGCCCCGCCCTCGCCTCACTACTTCTCCATATGCGCCTGCCTAAACACAAACGCCTGTCGTCGTCGTCGTCGTCGAAAGCCACACTCGAGCAAACCAAGTTCGTCACTTTGGCTGGGTAGAGGAGAAGAAAGGGTAGAAGATAAGAAGTTAGGTCGATGGGAAGAGGGAAGATGGTTAATATAAGCTGGGTAAAAAATTTAATTCCCATTTGTAAAAAAAAAAAAATTAATTCTCATTTGACGTGGCATCTACGTGTCTGCCACAAGGTAGCCACGTTGGCAGCAATCTGACGTCGTTTTAAAAGGCGTCTGGTCAACCGTTAATACTTAACGGTCAACAGAACCGACAGGATACAAATGTCACAAACTATAATAGTTCAGGACACAGATGGAATATTGAAAACAATAGGACACAAGTGGCATTTTTTGCATAGTTCGGGTGTTGTAGTGGTATTAGCCCTTTTTCTTTTCATTTCTTTAGAGAGCCACCACTTCTGCATACATTTCAAACACCTGCCCAACTTTTAAGCACTACCTCCAACACTCACATAGACTTTAGCAGAAACAGTAGAGAATATATAAAAACCACTCTGTGGAACCTTCTAAAAGATGCAACAAGGGTGATTTTTTCCATTATAGACCAAAAGAAAGGATAACACACGGCTCAAAGGGGCTGACTAGGGGATATGACACATCAGGACAGTCAGTTTTGGGCGTGGGCTAATCCTATGCCCCCATCATCTTAGCTAGTGACAACGTGAATGCTACACATCATGGAAGAGGGATCTATCGCACAAGAAAGAAACGAGCAGGCTCAAATCTCACATGGCTACCTATATGCTCTATCTCACATTCTGATACCCTGAACTAGATGCATAAACGACTGTCAAGAACAAGTAATCAGATCAAGTCAGATCAAGTCACAGTTGGCAAGCAAACAGTTGAAAAACTGAACCCCTACATCGTTCTACTGCACATCTCAGTCCTCATCATAGGTTGTCCTAGTCGCAAACAATTCATCCATCAAAACACAGTGCCAATATGATCAAACAGCAGTACTTGGAGCCCTCAAATCGTAAGATTCGGACAGCGGACTAGGCTCCAAGCACCATCATAAATATTCCAACCGATACAAAGCATCCCCCACACTTAAGCACGACATTGCCCTCAATGGAATAGAGGGAAAGATAAGGGGAACGATGTTACCGGGTAAGAACACTGCTGGGGGACTGGAAGTGGACCAGTCAGCGGGCTAGCATCAGCAAAACACACTGGGTGATAGAAACCATAGTTCCAAGTGGACAAACCGACAAAAACAAACGACAGAAAAACAAACCTTGGTGGGGTTGCCTCCCCACAAGCGCTTCTTTTACGTCTTAGCTAGACGGTGGCTCCTAAGTTTCGGTCCACCCCAAAACCTCCTTGAAGTTGAGGTTCTCGTCGATAATGTGGAGTCTCAAGTCACAAGCAAGTGAAGTGATAGGTGATGAAGACGGCTCGTGACCTTGAGGAAGATGAAGTCTCCACTCACGAGACCTCTCCTTCGCATCTGCTCTTGTCTCATTGCCCCAAACCAGATAAGATATATTCGATTGACCACCATCGTATCCACCAAGAGGGATTGATGTTGATGTGGTCTTAGTTGGGCAAAGAGACACTGCAAATGGGTCCTTGCCAAGCAGCTCCTCGAAGTTTGGTGGAGATATCAAATGTAACATAGGCCGGTGCAAGCCTCTTCCACCTCAACTTCATCCTCAGCCTGGACGCCAATTGCTCCACAACCCCCCTTCCTTCTTCAAAATGTGGTCTCTCCCTTGGAAAAGATCAAGAACTACCTCTTCTTTACTTTCTTCCTCATCCTCCACAACTTCCTTCCTCATCCTTGCTCGCTCTTCTTCTTCTAGAACAGATTGGAGAGCAAGTCGCCAAGCAATTTCTTCAATGGGATCATCTTGCATCTCCTCGCACAGGCCCAGCATGCTAGAGCATAAATGAGGAACGGTGTGATCTGCCACCAGAGGACTTTCCTGATCATGATCATCATGGGAGTTCTCTGTGATAACTTCTGTAGGCTCCTCAACGCCCCCGTTGCCCTTGTCATCCTCCACCTCTTCTAGCGTAGTAGCAGAAAGGTGATCTTGAGCAGGATGTGAGCAAACTTGCTTCACCCACTCTGTTTGCTTCGCTGAGCACTGAACAGTCTGCTCCATGTCATGGAAATGAGGGATCGGAAGAGGCAAGGGCTTGGATTTGAAGATCCATCTTGGAGCATGCTCTCTCAGTGTCTCGAGCAAACTGCTCCACGAGAAGCCTTAATTGTTTGTTGGATCTTCCAGTGAAGTGTAGCATGGCTCTGCAGAGTGGCCCGCGAAGGTCTCCATGGCTAACTCCAACTCAGATGGCCCCTCTGGTTGTGGCAGGAACTCTTCTTGAAAAGGTATTGTTCTTGAGGTTCCCAAGGGTTTGGTTGTTCTCCATAGTAGGGGGGTTGGTACTGACATCCGATCCATAGTCTTCTCCTCCTTGATTGCTCCAGGAGGTCTCGGGGTAATACCACACGGATGGTGGTTGATACCCCCAATGGTTGTAGAAGCCATGAGGATCCATGTTTCAGAGCTGCACCAACAAAAACATAACACCCAAGTGAAAAGCAAGGGTGGAAAAGAAAAGAAAGTGCAATAAATAAAAAGCTAGAGTAACAAATTCTCACGTTTCCCCAATAATCTAGAGGGTCCCCGGCAACGGCGCCAAAAACTTGACACGCCAAAACACAACACCAAACTGCGACCAAGTGTAATCGCAGTCCGGGAATGCAGTAACAGGCAAGTTAATTATCAACCCGGGGTCTAGATCTACTGCTTACTCCGTGATTCTCTATTATCTAGCAAACTAGTTCGAGTGATTGTTGTGAAAAGTAAAAGCAACAAGAAAGCAGTAAATTGTTCGGTTTCTAAAGCAGGCAAGAGTCACTCGGGATTGAGTCCCCCTAGCCCCTTAGTTAGGTTCAATTGCAATTCCCTGGGTTGATTTACTGTTGATTAGACTGCGGAAGATCCGACAGTAGCTTGGAATCTCTTAAGCTGACCAAGCCCTCTCAGTCTAACTACCCGGCAGACGACTAGTCTTCACCGGGATAGAAAGCTGAGGCTATGAACACAGAACTCCACTACTGGCGCCAAGAACACCAGTACAAAGCAGTAAACTGGCTAACTCTCGTATAGCCAATCTCCTACTATCGAATGAAGAGGCTCTAACAACCTAATCAGATTCTATCTATCTCAGGTTGCAGCAGAAATTGAGAAAGCTGATCAGACTCAAATCAATTCATAAACATGCGTCATTCGATTAAAATCAAACAGTAATATCATCCCAAGTCATTACAATCAAATCCCTAACACAAGGAACTAGGGTTCTTCATACCCAAGTGAGAGAAGGGTTCTACTCCATAGAGAGAGAAGAGAAAACAAGAATCGGATTAGTCATACTCATAACGATGAGGATAATCTGCTCCGGGACGATGATTTCCACTCCTATGACGATCTCCAGCTCGATTCGATGAAATCCAGCTCTAAGACAGCTTCTAGGATGTGTTCTTCGCACTTTCTCTCTCTAGGGCTCTGTTTTGCTCTCAAAACACGATTCTCCCACTTTGGCTCGGAATAGGCTCTAAAA